>JAOBAT010064095.1:0-47493 GCA_026413305.1 Hydrozoanthus tunicans
TAATAATATTAATAATAATAATAATAATAATAATATTAAAAATAAGTCTACATGAACTTCGGATTCTCTTGTATACATTTGATTTTATTCATAAAAAGGTTTTTCTTTAACTACATTTGTTTTTGCACACAATGTCGTGTATAATACTGTGTTGGTTTCTTTTTTAAAGAAAGATTATAGTGTCTGAAGATAAATTTTACTCATGCAAATTCCCGAAAACTAAGTAATTAAGTCGCCCCTCGGCAGCCTGCTTGAGGCCTTTGAACCTCGGGTACACCCGGGCTGCATGTGCCTTTGCATCAAGGATATTTTAGTATCTTAAAAGATGTATACGTGATTTTATTCGTAAAAAGTTTTTTTTTATTTCGCACACTTTATCGTTAAATCGTCCTTTTGTGCATCAATTTGGTCGAAAATTCTTTGCCTTTCCATGTACTCGCGTGGGACGCGCGTAGGGCTCAAATTCTGTCTTATAATGATATCTAACTTTTATCTTATTTCAATTGAGGTAGACTTTGCAAAACATCTACTGAGTGCTCGTCATTAAGCCACTATCCACCAAGCTGCGTCTCGCCGAGAGAGTACTGTTGGATCCCGATAATAGACTCTTTGCAGCAAGAGGTCACGTGATTAAATCTACCTAAAAATCAAGCAGCAACAGCAAAATGGTATCCAGAAATGGAAAGAGCAGGTTAACATTAGTAAAAAGGGAAATTTTCAGCTTTTGATCTCAAATATGTAAGAAATAGCAAACTTACTCTCCAGTACCATTTTCACATACATTTACCTAGAAACATCTCGATTTTATATTTGCTGTCATTTTTGACGCACTAAAACTATACCATCTAACTAACGTTAAAGTGCATATGAAGTGAAATTCTTTATAACTTCAATGGATAAGCCTTGCTAAACGAGGAGTAATGATGAAAAACGTTTTGCCAAAATCATTCCTGGTTCTCGAGATATCAACCTTTAAAATTGCATCTGATGACCCCACGAGTGGTTCCGACAAATTCGCATTTTTCTTAAATCTGCTGCCAATCCGTAAAATTTTGGTGGGTTTGAGCCAGACTTGGACTGATGATCCATCTGCCTCGGATACATCAATAATCCAACTTAAGCTAAAATTCACCCAAACGTTACGGATTGGCAGCAGATTTTGAAAATTTGCGAATTTGTCGGAACCACTCAAGACGTCATCAGATGAAAATTTCAAACGTAAATATCTCAAGAACCTGGAAAGATTTTACCAAAATTTTTTCACCGTTTTTCCTCATTTAGCAAGGTCTATTCGCTGAAGTAATAAAATTTTTCACTTCATATGCACTTTAACCTGCACTTTTTTCATAGCTATGAAATTTAAGGTAGGTTTGGTCACATGACCTCTAAATATAAAGTCTCAAACTTCGAATTATCCGGGGCTCGAATTATAGAAGTCAAGAATAAGTACGCCTTTTACACCCTTGTGACTTTCAAGGTCCAAAAAAGGGTTACATCATCTTTTGATGGGATCCTTTAATAAATTTTTTATCCGCCAGTATTTACCGTTAATGAGCTCAAAACAAACCACTTAAAACACCAAGTGTTGAGAGAACAAACGGCAAAATTGTCAGTTATTTTGGCAACTCTGCTGCAAAAACAATTAAACGTTCCAAACACTATGCTAAGAAAGACGTTTCTTAAATAGGAGTTCAAAACTAAGAAGAGAACCTGTAAGCATTTTTGCTTCTCCTTCATGATGGTTCCAGCTTCCCAGCCGTCATGAATGGATAGTGGTCTGTTTTGTTTGTAAAACAATGTATAAAAAATTAGAGCTAGAGGATAGTCTAAAAGTGAGGTTTTCTCGTGGGAACTCTTCGAGGCTCCCCCCTACGCCTTGGCGTAGACATGTAAGATTTTTATCGTTTTAAGTAACCTTTATCATTTATACTTTATCAGTTTCTTCATACAAACGTAGCGAAACGTTTAGTCTAATTACTTAAGAAACTCATATTTTGTTTTGCCTAGAACTCCGCAGGCGGCCCAGGCACAAAATCGGTGTGGGCGTTTAGAACGTTAATCGTTTCTAAGGCATTTTTATATTTAAGGCTTTTAAAAATTCGGAAATCATCGGAACTTTTCAAAAATCTTCGGAAAACGTTTCTAAGGCATTTTTAAAAGTCTTGTTAAAATTTTCGGAAAATCTTCGGTAATTTTCGGAGGTACAACAGCAACCAACCAGCTAGTGCTAAGCATTGTTGTCCTGAATTAAGAAAAAATGTCCAATCAGCTCGAACTAATTTTTCCCTCAATGTTATAAATCGTGTTACGGATGCACTTGGGAAGTTGGGAGAGCACTCGCTTCCATTTTTCCGCGTGCATTCAAAACACGATAAGCAAACGAAAACCGTGAACTATATATATTCCCTAAGTATAGGCCCCTCTTGACTTGTATAATTACTTGAGTATGAGTCAGCAAAAGATATTAACAACCATATAAATAGGACAAAAACTTTGACAAATGACTCTATAATGGTTGTGAGAATCTTCGGCGAAATATCATCTGAAGTCTATTCATAGCTATGCAGGACACATTACTGTTTACAACCAGTAAACCACGGGCTATTTATAGTTGGCTAGTGTAGACGATGTCCGATTGCGTGCATTTTCGCATTCGTTTGTTTTATTTTCTTTTATGAAATCCATATGCTGTAAGTATAAACTGTTCTGATTTCCCACCAGGTAGAATTTAAACTGTTAGTTGTAATTGTCATTATTATCCACGACGTGTCACTCGCGCGCTTTATTTGCTCAATAAATTATCTGAGTACATTTATTTTTTTCATTTTAATTAAAAAACAAAATGATCTTGAAATAAGGAGAATCTCAACTAAATTTTTGTTAGAATGTTTATCGTTTATTGATCGGCGATTCAAGACGAAAGTCTCTTTGTTCATGGCACGAAGGTACGTTCGGCATTGATTCAAGAAAGTTAGTTAAGTTGCGTCGGCTCGGAAACCCACCAATATTGAATCATTTGTCTTCTTTTGGCACTAAATCCCGAACCCGGTTTCGTATTGAGGGAACCTCGACAAATTTGCAAAAGTTTGTTAAAAGGTAGGCGTTACCAATGTTATATATTTAGTAATCTAAGCTTAAGAGATTAACTTTCAGAAAAGTCAATCTCTCCTACCATTTAACTTATAACTCTGCAGCTCAGAAAACTTCATCTATACATACTTTAAATCCAAGAACAATGATTTAAAATACGAACCACTAGCGAAAACAATAGCGTAATCAAGTGAAGTTAATAAGAGAAAAAATCGAAACATTGTTTTTAAATGAGAGCAAGTCAGGTGTTTGAGGACAAACTGATCAATCCTTTTACTGATGACAATATACAAAACCTAGTTGAGTAGTTAGCTCTTGTAAATGAAACACATACAGGAGAAAAGTTAAAAACACTTACGGATTACTACCTGCATTTAATGCAAAAGAAAGATTTACGAGGTAAAGTTATTAGGACAACCAAATCTATTTATTTTTAGTATTATGGTGCGGCCTATTCACATGTCACTGTTTTTCATGTTCGCTACAAATCATGGGCGATTTATCCAGAACTTGGTATTGTCTTCGTGTTGGCTTACTATCAACTCGTTTTACGGAAACACAACAAAATATTACAAAGCGAAAACATACTCCGTTACGTTTAGATCAGTTTTACTGCATGAAACATGAACTAAAGCGTTTTTAGAAATAAATAGAAGCTTTTCTTTGAAGGATAATTGTACAAAACAAAAACTAAACATCCCACAAGTTGAATCCTATTGTATCTACAACTGTACATAAATTAAATAGATAAGCTCAAACCGTGAGCGTGAATAATTCAGGTATAAATGTTTGGACGGAGTAGAAGGGGAGACTGCAAACTTCGCTCTAGGGTGATGATATTTGAAAATGTGTTTCCCTTCTATACTGACTGTTGCCGTTTAGAAAAACCGCTACATATTCAAGATATGTGTACAAATCTTACGCGCAGGGGATCGGACGTCTCATATTCCTCACCATCATCACCATAAAACAAAAACGAAAACTCTCAGAAAACTCTCTTCCAGAATTTCGAAGAGTTTCTGAACCAAAATTCATGAGTGAGTAGCTATTAGAGCCTTTGATTTTCAAGTAAGAACTAATCTTATAAGAACACGAAGTTGAAAAAGTCCCAAAGTATAAGAACGTTCTAAGAACGTATACCGAGGCTGAGAATAAACGAATAACTTTTGTTTTAGATCATTTGCACAAGATTATGGAAACACATTTTTTTCTATCCATCTTCTTTTCATCAGAGCAGCATCGCCTTTAAAGTGATTCTTTTTTAATTTGCACTTTTTTGCAAGCCACCCAAACTCAATTTGTGCTTCTGGTTGGTTTTTGCAAATGAAAGCTGATAACAACTGCAAACTCAAGACTAACAATTATGTCTACAAATATTTGAGGCAGAAGTCAACAATATTGGGAAAACACTTAAAAATATTCGGCCTGGGCCCAAAAAAACATTTTCATACATATTAACTTAAAAAAGAGTGCATTTGATTCCTGCGTGGTGGAACAATTTTGCTCTAGAGCACAACACTGACAATGATTTTACGATCAATTGAATCACCTTTCATTTTTTAAATTTGCTTTTTAATCAATAAAAAGATTTTAAAAGCAATGTTTCGAAATGTTATGGAACATTTTATGTTTTCGTTTTACTCCAGGGGTTGTTAGCAACCTCAGAATGTTCTTAATTTCAGGATATTTTTGAGCTGCGACATTCTTAGAAAAACAATTTTTAAAAATGGACAGTGGGTTTATGGCAAAAACCTGTTAAAGTGCCTATGACATAGAATATTTTGTTATCTCAATGTATAGCCCTTGCTAATCGAGGAATAGGCGTGAAAAAATCTTCTCGAAATCTTTTATGGTTTATATTTCGAGAGCCATAAAAGATTTCATTTCAATGAAAATGTTTTCAACTGGCGACGTCACTGCACGTACAGGAAATTTTTCGGTTTTTTTAAACTTCCTGATATTGCATTGACGGTGAAAAATTGTTTCTATTTCGAGTAAACCACCGCCTACACATTACCAATCCAAGTTTAGCTAAAATTCATTCGATAATTCGAAAGTAATGGATTGGCAGAAGATTTCAAAAACCGAAAATCTGCTTATACATGCAGTGACGTCACTACTTGATTTTGACAAAATGTTTTTATGCCTCATTTAGCAAGACAGGAACCATTTCATGTCGTAGACACTTTAATGCAATACAATGATATTCTTAAATTCTATAGTTTGAAAAGACAATTAACGGCATCGCGGCCATTTTCTATACATCCATATACAAACCAAAGTTGCTTCCAGTAAAAATAATTTTACAGCGATTTGACTTCCAGAACATCGCTTTGGTTCTTTACAAACAACGAACTGTTGTGGACTTAAAGAATAACTTACATTGAGCGCGTTTTTTTCGTTCCTTTGACTTCTTTTATTCTGAAGAAATCTCTGCTGTTAATCGTTTTAGTACCTCATTAGTTTTTAACGGCTTAATAACAAGACAGATACTTTTTATAGCACCTCTTTAGAGACTGTAAAATTCCTTATTAGCAACTTCAATGATTCTTCGATGGACACCCAACTATTTAATCATTATTAATGACTTTCAAACAAGTTTTGTTGTGTGATGTATTTCAGTCAGAAGCCAAAACAACGTGAATAAATTGTTACAAACCTTGTACAGAGTCTTTTGACTGTCTAGCTCTCACCGTCTTTTTCAACTTACGAGTTTTCTTTTTCATTTGCAACCAAAAATCTCGTTTTGGGTACAACTTAAAAAGAATCGCAGACGAAAGAGATCGGGGAAAATCCAAAAGCTAAATGATCTAATTCAGATAGTTAAACCAAAAGACTCTGAAATACCGTATTTACTCGGTTAAGCTCTGCGGGGCTTATTTTATTTTCGTACTTTTTGGTGCGGGCCTTAATCGGGGGCAGCGCTTATTTGAGGCACGAAGTTTTGCACTCCAAATGAGGTGGCAAGTTCTCTCCTGTAATGACAATCTATTTTGTAAAAAATTTTCGAAGTTTTTCTCCTTTGCGATTGGTAAACATTTAAGAATCAGAGCTGCAGAAAAAGAGGCTGAAAAATACGCATCTTCAACTAAAAAATTTTGTAAAACATTGCAATAAGTTCCCAGTCTTAATAATAAACTCGACAACTGTGTTCTTTCGCCTCTTCTTTTGAAACCAACTTCAGTGTTTCGAATAAGCCCTCCATTGGCCACTGAAGTGCGGGGCTTAACCGGGGGCGGGGTTTAATCGAGTAGATACGGTTTTTGTAATTACTGCAGACATTGTGTCACTTTCCTAATATCGAGTGTTTTATCTTGCCAATCTTTGCTTTCTAGGTTTATTCACATTCATAGCTGAGAAGCGAACGGATTCCGAGACGTGCGAGATGCGACAAAGTGACAAAGATCAAAAGCCTGCTGTTGCACATGTAAGTAGACTATAGCTCCGGGGTTCTCAACCCTAATACTTACTAATAATTCAGCAGTAGAAATATTCCATTGGTAAATCCATCACCTGACGAGGGAATTCCGCGCAAAATTTCACTTGAAGAACCGATACCGCTCGAGTCGCTGCGCGTGGAATCGCACAGCAATCTAAAACTGAAAGTTGGATTGGTCTTCTTTTAGAATAAAAAAGCAAAAACCGAAAGAAAAATAATAAATTATACTGTTTAAACGTGGTGATGCATGCATGATGAATGCCGACAAATTTTACTGAAGAGTTGTTAAAAGTTGCACCACTGAACAAACCTCTCTAAGCATCTGTCAAGAAGTTAGCTAGAAGAAACGCTGTTCTAGTCTTATGGCGGAGGCTGCAACAATCGTTTGTGAGGAAAAGTATAATCAAACTGCTTTTGGTTCGGTGTGGCACTGTTGCTTGTTGTTGTGCCGGCTGCTGTTCACTTCCCTGAATCCGGCTTACATTTTTGACATTTTTCACTGCTTTTCCTGTAGTTCATGGTTATGACTTGCAATAGAATCAGCGTTCGCATTTACTCTTAACTCACTCAGATACTTCAATTTATCCATTCCAGTCACATTAAGTGAATTTGTTGTGTTTTCTTAATACAGCTGTCTTGTTTACTTGAATTTCGAGTCGTCCACGGCCAGTGCTTGCTGTGCCTAAAGTTTGCGGTATCTGGTCGCTCTAAAAACGGAAACTTGAGCTCAAAACTTAGAAATTGTTTGTTTTTGCCAATTTCGGTAATAAATTTAGAGTTTGCCTTTCACAACTTTTATTTTCAATCGAAATGATGCTGTAACTTATGCATGTTTGCGTAAACGATAGCTCTCGCGAAATCCGCACTCGCCTTTCAGCCAATTAGCATACTGCTTTTAACAGTACTGCAGAATGTAGGTTTGAAATTTAGCCCGAAGCTATCTGGCCGCAGCGCCGCCCCGTCAAATGAATAGTCGCGTGCTTGACTTTAATGGTTTTGTCCTTGTTTGAATTATTTCTTCGAACGATTTAACCCTTTCAGAAGGGAAGTCAGTCTTACAACTTCTTCCACTCCTCTACAATCGTTTGTAGTGTTTTCAAACAATCCGAAAATCGATACTTCATTCTTGATAAAAATCAAGCACTATTTTGGTGTATTTGAGTCTCAGTTATGTTTTTTGCTTATTCTCTAGATAATTAGGTTTTGAATACGAGTTCTTTATAATAAAGTACCAAACAGTCTTTTCAAATATCAGTAGTCAGCTTTAAATTATATTGGCTGTTGTCACTTAAACTTTAAAATATAGGACTACGAGGGCGGCGGAAGCAAAAATGTATTTGGAGGGCTTTTAAAGCAAATCAAAATATTGAAACAGAAACGAGTTACCTTCTCAAACATTGAAAAATGGGTAAAAGTATAGGAATGTTTCTCAGATACAATGTTTGAAGAGTTGAGTAGTAAAATGTAGCGAACGTTTTGCATGATACATTTTTCAACTGACAATTTTAGACGTTGTAAAACTTGCTACTTTTATACTCTGAAGTAGAAACACAGTGAGTATAAAAGGCTAACACTTCAATATTAATTAAAATGTTACCAAAGCAACTTCATTGAAAGAATAGTATGTAGTTTGAAAGAGGCTCAGAATGAATATCCAGATTTTCTGTTGAAGCATTGAATCGAAAATGCTAAGGCTGCGTGCTAAAACCTTGTCTTCGTCTTAAATTTCCCTTGTCGATAACTTATCACTTGATTTGAAAACCGAGTTTGTGGTTGTCGTGCCAGGCATGCTGTGCCACATTTAAACGTCTGCTTGAGACGGATAGAACGTGTTCTTATTTGGTTCGTCTAACTAAGTTCGACGTTTGACCTGAGCACTCTGAAAAAATTGATTTGGGTCGACACGAACTACAATTTAGTTCGACTCATGAAAAGTCACGCCAGAGCTAGCTCATCCGTCCTTAACAACCGTTGTCTGAGAAAACCAGGCAGAGTCAAAAGATGGGGGTAGGCCGATTTCCCTGAAATTTTCAGCATTTGTTTCAAGTATTAAAAGTGTTGCCTCTCCTATTGATTTCTACCTTTAAAACATAAACTTGCTGGCAATAAATTTTAAGCAAGGTAATCAAACCGATGTAGGTCCGCTAGAACTCCAGACACTCTAAATTTTCGCCATTTTCAAAAGCCAGTGAAACAAAAGTGCGGCAGTTTATTCTTTGTTGGAACGCTTGAAAAGTTTCGTTTGCGTAACATACTGCGTTTCATTTGTATAACATATTTTAGGTGGTGTATATAGTTTATGTTGTCCTTCAGCAGCATTTTGTAAAATAATGAAATTCGCTAAAAGCTAAAATTCGATTGAGGCCTAAAGCTACTGTTAAAAAGTTGTAAAATATTGATGAAAGGTCTTAGAATTTTTTACAAACTTTTCCGAGTTTTCGCCGGTCCGAGTTTTCATCGGTCTACGGCATCATCGGGGAATGAACTAAATAGAGCGTAGCGGAGTTCTTATGCCGGCTGACGCGATCCACCGTAACAAGCATAATTAGTTGAACAGCAAAGAAGGTAAAAACAAGAGGTGTGACGAGACAAAAGGATGAGAGAAAATATTAACAATAGTAATACTAGATAATTCAAAATAATTCAAGATCATTCAAAATAACTCAAAATAAAAGTTCGCTTAGTTGAGTGAATTCTGCTCATGAGTTTACGGTGGGCTGGAGCTTTCGGATAAAAAAGGCTTCGTGGAGGCGTAGATTTACAGGGTCAGGATCTCGGGCGATGATGCTGATAACAGTGTTCTCACAGTCGAAATTACCAACAACGGAAACAGCTCATTTGAGTTCTACCAGAAACCAACAAAGAAACCACTATTCGTTCACCGCAACTCAGCGCTACCTATGCACACCAAGATGAACATTATACACAACAGAATACTTGAGAGATGCTCCTCGCCCACAACAGCAACAAAACACGCCAAAACCTTTGAGGAAATATTGCGATTAAACGGCTATAACGACAACGAAATAAACAAATCTTTTAAGAAACCTAAGCGTTGCAACAAACCCGACACTGGAGACTGGTTATATTTTAAACTACCATTCATTTCCGAACAGCTGGACAGAAAAATCTCAAAGATCTTCAGGGATGAGGGCCTCAAAGCTTGAATAATACGCCGATCCCACAGCCTGAGACACGCCCTCGACATCGCCAAAACCAAGACCCAATGTACAAGATATTTATGCCCTATCTCTCACTCAGGAAATTGCTACAAACGCAACTGTGTTTACAAAATCCTATGTGCAAGGTGCAATGAATTCTACATCGGCAGCAAAATAAGTCATCTACGCGATCGCATCAAAGGACATTTTGAAAACCCCAACTCCTCTGTCCACAGGCACCTCACCTCAGAATAGTGGTTTCATTGTTGGTTTCTGGTAGAACTCAAATGAGCTGTTTCCGTTGTTGGTAATTTCGACTGTGAGAACACTGTTATCAGCATCATCGCCCGAGATCCTGACCCTGTAAATCTACGCCTCCACGAAGCCTTTTTATCCGAAAGCTCCAGCCCACCATAAACTCACATGCAGAATTCACTCAACTAAGCGAACTTTTGTTTTGAGTTATTTTGAACGATCTTGAACTATTTTGAATTATCTAGTATTGCTATTGTTAATATTTTCTCTCATCCTTTTGTCTCGTCACACCTCTTGTTTTAACCTTCTTTGCTGTTCAACTAATTATGCTTGTTACGGTGGATCGCGTCAGCCGGCATAAGAACTCCGCTACGCTCTATTCAATTCATTCCCCGATGATGCCGTAGACCGGCGAAAGCTCGGAAATGTTTGTAAAAAACTCTAAGATATTTTAGGTGGATTTTAGGGCCTAGGAGGGGTGATCAACTCCGAAACTAAAACACCGAAACTTGTTTAAATGCCGCCATTCAAATTTGTTTCCAATTGGAAAAAATGCTGAAAATTTCAGGGAAATTGGCCGACCCCCATCTTTTGATTCTGCCTTGTTTTCTCAGACAACGGCTCTTAATTTCCCACGACCAAACTCCCAGCTGGCCCCGTAGTTCAGTTGGTTAGAGCAACTTAGATCTATTTCGTAGGTCGTGGGTTCGAATCCCACCGAGGTCAAAGATTTTTTTCTCCTTTCCTTTGTGTGGGTTCATGAGGTTCTTTGTTGATGCTGTGGATCGGCAAAACTTAGATTATTCTCCATTTTAAGTGAAGCAAGGCCTCGACTCAAATGTATATTAAAGGATCTCCCTGTTTCACCAATATAGTGACCAAGAATTAACAGAACAGAACAGGGAGTTTTGGAAATGACACCTTCTGTAAGCCGATGCCTGGTTGCAACTCTTTAATTTTTAAGTAGGTATTTTCGCGCTTATCTTTCCTTCTTCTTATACTTTAAATGTTTCGTAAAACTAATAGGATTCGAAACTCCAAGTTGATTACCTGAACGAGGCTATGGAACAAACAATGAATAGTTCCCCGGAAAAGAAAAAGGACGAAAACTCTGCCCCATTACACGTAAGTGCATGTTTATCTATTTATATTTCATGGTCATAATCCGCAAGGCTTGTCCATTACGCAAATATAAGTGTGGTGCAAGCGCCAAGCATTTATGACAGATGAATGAAAAAGGCGCAGGTACAAGTTCGAATGTAAAACCAACTAAATACACGCGAAACAAAAAAAGGTTAGCAATTAGGGTAGGCGGCCAGGGCTGATTTAAAGATGCAAGTGTGCATTCTATTCTTTAACGTTAACCGTTCTGTTAAAAAATTGTATCTATAAATGTTGCTTATGCTACCTTAATTAACAAAACGTTCGCGGTGAAAAGAGTGCGTGACACGTGACATTATCTTCTTTGCTGTGAGATGGCCATTCAAGCTCGTTGAGTAGATTTGTCACAGTTTCTGGTACTCGAGCATAACAACCTTTGACAAATCTAGCAGCTTTACGTTGAATTCCTTCAATGTCATTTACTTGCTTCTACGTATCTGGGTCCAATTCGCTACTGCACTACTCGATGCGTGGTCTTACTATGGTGGTACAAGCCAGGCTTTGAAAAGTTTCTGGAAATTTTCCAAGATTTCGTCTAAGGAATCCAAGGTTGCGGTTTTCCTTTTCCCGCGATGTTAGAGGTGTACTTTTTCCAGTTGAGGTTGGAGGTCAGTTAAATACCAAGGTACAGATGGTGATCAATTGATTCCAACACAGTCCCATCTAGACTGCAGTGATGTAGAATGGGACGCAATGAGTGAATGACCGATAAAACTTCAGTACTTGTTTCGCATTTGTCACGATTGTGTTGCTCCAACAATGAGTGTGCATAAATACCTCTCTTTTGGCAATATGATTGGGAATTTCGTGTTCTCTGGCAGTTTTGAATATTGTAGCCTTCGGCGACATCGTATCAATTCAAAATCGTCAATGTGAAGTCCTAGTTGCTGAATTATCGAATTGGGCTTTTCTTTAGTTTTGCCTTGGATATCAGTTATGATTTCTGCATAATGTGTCTCTTGTATTGCTTGAATAAATTACATTAAGGCGATGCGTGTTTGGTTCACCTCTACTGCTGTTACCTTTTCGATGTTACCTTTGCGCCTTAATTTTTTTGTAAACTGTATTACAAGTGCAAAGATCCTGAGTAATCTATTGAATTTGCTAAGTTCTGTGATGTCGATGATGTTCAGTAGATTTGAATTAGATTTGTATTTTCTGATTCGATGTCTTGGTATTCAGGGTTGTCTTGCAATTTGCTTGTAATTTGTGGCCACTCTTGTTCTGGCTGGGAAATTCAAGCTGGTTGAACCTTGAAGCCATTACGTTTGTTTTGAAAGGAATGCTGTGGTGTCTGTGCCTCTGTTAACAAGATCTACAGGGTTGCTTGTACTTAGGCAGTATTTCCATGAATTTTTTGGGGTGTTTTCTTTGAATGATTAAGCCAGTGTCGAACAAACGGTTGGTGTTGTGGTTTTGTGGAGTATATCCATGATAGTACGATTCTAGAGTTGCTCCATAGTGTTGTTTGAGAAGTCTTGAAGCTGGATAATATGGTCTTCAATAAATATTGTGACAATTCTGCTCCAAGTTGAGCTGCTTATAACTCCAATCGGATATCGTTTCTGGTTTGACAGGCATTATTTTGCTTTTAGACTTCACAAAAGTACTTTCTATTTCTTTTGATGTGTTTCCTCTTAGACAAGTTACTGATGACTCCGTATGCTGCTCGCAGAAAACGTGAAGTTGACTTCTTTACTTTTAACTTCGTTTTCACAGTATAGTCTGGGTATTTCTAATGACGATAAGTTCTATAAATCATTGAGCCACTTGATCCAGTTGTCTTTGCAACCTTTGGGACTTCTTCATCCCATGTAATATTTCGCTTCCAAAGTTCTTGCATCATTATTTTTGGTCGAACTGTTAACGGTTATATAAATCCTAAGGGATCGAAAAGTTTTGAGGATAGGCTCAGTGTTGTACGTTTAGAGACTTTGTGGATTTGATTAATTTAATTTTTCAGTTTTTGTAAAAAAAATGATAGTTTGTCTGCATTTGTGTCCCAAATAAGTCCTAATATTTGACTGTTGGTGTTGTGTTAACTCCATCTTTGTATGCCATGCCATTTAATGTAGTTGAAATGCTTGCCCATTTGCGCAAATTCATGCCTGCCTTCTCGAAATATTCCCTCTCTGTTGTCTGATATTGAAATGCCTCCGACTCGGTATTTGTTCCTGTCACTAAGTTGTCCATGTATATTGATTTATGTAAGTCTTCTGAAACCCAGCTGTCTTGTTTGGCGAGATGGTATTGAATTATTGCATTCAGCAAGTGAGGAGATGGAGCAGCTCTGACAAAATCTGTAGACGACTAAATTTTTATGGTTAACTGCTGATTTTTTTGGATCCTTGAGCCAAAGGAAGCGTGTAGCATCTCTGCTTCGTTGTTTAATTCTAAACACCTAAACATTCTAAACATTCACCTTGGGTGCTCTGAAGTTCAGCAATATTGTTTGTAATCGCTGCATAACGTTTGGTCCCATGTGGAGGTAGTCGTTAAGGCTCAGCGTCTTAGGTGGTTTCTTTGCTGAGGCATTGTAGAACATTCGCATTGTTGTCGCAGAGCTGTCTTTGAATACCGGGAAATGTGCCATGTAATGTAGGATGTTGTTGGATATATCTGAATTCTAAGTTTAACTGATAGAGGATTTGCTTGTCATACTTCTGAGTTAAGCCTGGATGTTTGTTGTTTAGCGACTGACTGATCTCTTCTTTGCCAAAGTGAAATTTGATGGTAAGTTGCCTTTGTTTTTCGCCCATGGTAATTTAACATTGTATTTGCCGGAGACTTGATTAAATTGTATTGTATCACGAAAATGTTTTTCGATCTGATTTCGTTGGGAATTTTGCTTATCTCCCAAAACTTGATTAGAGTTTCTTTAAGATAGTCGATTTTTTGTTTCTGCATTAATTGTGATTTGTGATACAGAATTGAATATTTCTAAAGTTTTGTTAGTTTTGGATGGCGTTAGCCCTGATAGCAGCCAGCCAAGTTTGCTTTCTATAGCTATCCATTTGTTGTAGCGTGATTTCTTTGCGTTATCGAGAATTACTGGACCGTATGGATCGTTTCCAATAAGGATGTCTATATTGCGATCACTGCCCTCTTTGAGAGGGTCTGCTATTTTTAGTGTCTTGAATTCGACTGGAATTTGTATTTGAGAATATGAAATTGGGTAGCAGATGATCGAAGTAACTAGTGCCTGTATTTCAATGTCTTCCTTTATCGCGTTTAAGGTAAAGTTAACGATTTCATATATTTTTTGTTGGCTTTTAGCTGAGCCAAATGTGCTAAGATTAAGTGTTTCATTTTGGATAACTTGAAGTTGCAATGTATCTTTTAGTTGTTTTGTAATATATGTTCTAGAAGAACCTGTATCTATTAGTATGCGGGCTGAACAATTTGTAGTTGTTCCGCTTGCTTTGACTAAAGCTGTCTTTCTTTGGTGTTGTCCTGGTAGACAGGGATGTCAAGGAGGGATGCGCGGGTTCATGTTTCTCTTCGTGTTTCTCTTTTGATTCCTTTTGTGGTTCTTTTGATTGTTCACAGATTGATGTGTGGTGCTTTAGGCCGCAGTTAAAACATCTTCCTCTTGAACTAAATTGCAATTTTAGATGTCCTTGGCGCAGGCAATTCAGACATCTGTTGCTCTTGATTAAGAATGATCTTCTGTCTTTTGTACATGCATGTGAGGTTTATATTTTGGCATTTGTCAGAGCGATGCTTACCGCCGTAGTATATGCTTGGTGTCTGCGATTTGACTTGTTTGGTATTTGCTATTGGCCTACTGTCGGGCAATAAAATTTCGTCTTCTTCTTTTTCATTTTCTTCAACGAGCTGGCTTTTTTCTCTGGTTTCTAATTCGCGCAAAAGCGAAGTTTTAAGTTTGTCAAGTGAACAATCTGCGTCGGAATTTGCTCTGATTATTATACAACAGAGTGTGTCTGGTATCTTTTTGAGTGGTATGGGTATTAATAAACTACCATACGAATCTGTTTCTAGCCCTAACTTTTCAAGAGCACGGATATTACTCTCGCAAGTATCGTAAAACTGTGTCTGAGTTGATGTACATCATCGGTTGGGAGTTGAAATTGGAGCGTTCTTGGAGCACTTGAATGGCTTTTTGATAGTGGGGGTCACCATCGGTAAACCAGATATTGCGCGTGATACATCGCCAGTTTTCATCCCCTTCAAATAATTCATTTTATCGACATTTGTAATAGATGCATTGCTGTGTACTGCATTATCAAAGCTATAAGCTATCCCAAAATGAGAGCCACTCTTGAGGTTTTCCATCAAATGATTTGATGCGTAAACTTGGTAGTTTGATGTGTATATTAGATGTGGTTGGTTTTGTTTCTATGCATTAACATGGAACGGACTGACCGGTATTTGATGTCTTGCTGTTACAAATTCTTAAATTTTTAGAATCCAAAATTCTATCTCATCTTGGAATGCAAGTGCTCTGTCCGTCTCTTCTTTTGTTTCGTCTTTATGTTGTAGCGCTTTCGCAATTGTCGAACCCATATTTGAGATTCCTTTTATGTACTCGTTCTGATATTGCTTTCAGTTCTGTTGTATTGGCTGTTGGTTCTGTATCTGCCATAAGTCTCTCTGCTCGCTTAATGTCTTGGGTGCAGTGGCCTTTGTAGGACCCTCTTACTGCTCTGCTGTGTGCGAGTTCCTTGGACATTTTAAATGGGAGTCGGCACCAATGCTGACTACGGGTTTCTCTGAAGGGTGTTTATTAAAACGAAGAAAAGAAGGGTACAGATTTCAGTTATGTGACGTGAATAAGTTAATTACAACGAGATTTTAGAAAACTGGTTTTACAGATTTCACGACAATGGCGGTAATAAGTTGTGTTTCGCAGAAATGACTCTAACGTCAATGAGAACGTCATGTATGATAGAATAATATATGTTCCACTATCTTGCACGAAAAAGATGTGAGCAAAATTGGCCTGTAATTAGGAGCTAGTGACTTATCACCTTTCTTATATGTTGCAAGGATGTTAGCATTTTTCTAGTCTTCCGGAACTGTTTCAGTATGAAGTGAAGAATTTCATTGCTTCAGTGAATAGACCTTGTTAAATGGGCAGTAGCGGTGAAGAAACTTTGTTGAAATCTTTCATGTAACTTGAGAAATTAATAAGTTTTCAACTGATGACATCATGAGTGGTTCCGACAATTTGCATTTTTCAAAAATCTGCTGCCAATCATTAAGTTTGTTAAAATGAGTTTGAGCCAAACTTGGACTGATTGACTATCTACGTCGAGATACATCAGCAGCCCATATTTTGCTTAAATACATCCAAAGGTTATGGATTGGCAACAGATTTTAAAAAACGCACCATTCGGACCATTCGTGACGTCATCAGTTGGACCTTTATATCTAAGATACGTGAAAGATTTCAACAAAATTTTTTCACCGCTATTGCTCATTTAACAACGTCTATTCACTGAAGCAATAAAATTTTTCACTGACGTATCTGATTCAGAACTAGTCGCTGAGGCATTGTTGGATGTCATTCTTGAGTGCTTCAATGTTGGCTTTCTTGTAAAGAACACTGCTTTTTCAAAAGAGTTCTTATCTGAGAAACGCTCGGTGAGGGAGAGCTATTTTCCTAAGCAATGCAAATGTGTGGAAGTTGTTTCGTGATTTTTAGGGTCTAGTTTTGTTCACTCCCAGTTGCATTTAACTTTTATATTCACTTAAGCACGTACTTCGCAGCAAGGTTTGTCGATTTAAAAACCACGAAATTTCACTTGTTTGATATGTGCTAATCAAGGGTGATTCGAATCTGGGAGCGAAACGGAGCGATTAAAATTAAGACTTACTTCTGCTAAAAAAAACCTTTATGCGTAACACCTTGTTGAACTAAAACCAATTATTATAGACATTATTCTAAAGATCATCTTATTATACAAAATTAATAAAGAAACCCTCTTTAACCTAGACTACAGAAATGCCTAAAGTCCTATACGATTTCTTTCTTTTTGTTTCTTTTTATTGAAAAAAAAAACCGTTTTACCTACGTTACATTTTTTCACAGGAAAAAAACTTAGATCTTTTTCAAGATTTTAAACATAGAAAAATTCTATGTTCTTACTTGCGGTTGTTTATCGTTAACATCTTCTTCCTGTTCGTTATACAGATTTATCTATCTGACGGAGAATTCGATGAAAAAAATGCGATGCCGAGGCCAAAAAGAACTTTTAAAGACTGGCTTTCTAAATACTTTCTTGAAGGTGAGCAGTTTTCAAATTGACTACAAAAGATGGAATTCCATAATTTCTTCCTTTCGTCTTCCTTTAACCGCTATGAAACACTGTCTTATTCTTTTCGGTGTCCTCACCACAGTGTTTCGGAACTTTGCTGGTGAGTGTCAATTTAAGGTTATCTGCCGTTTGCATTGTCGTACTTGTGGGATCCGTTTTTGTCCTTATACCGTTGCCTGTCCTATATAATTTACTACTGGATTGTTGTATTTGTGGGATCTGTTTTTCTATTTAGAAAGATGGAATTTCCTATAAGATCAGTAATGCAATTACCTGTAAGCTTATATGGATTGAGTTTCTTACTCTGTTTAATTACAACTCCAAGGTTCACAAACTGATTGTATCAAGAAGAAAAGAAAACGTATACAAACATACATAGCAAAAAACATTTCGCTACCTCTCCGACAAAACGTTCCTTGTATCAGTCATTTCCAGTTCCCTCCCCGTTCGAACTGGGGAGGGAACTGAGAAGGACTGAAACAGAAAGGAGAGATGACCTTACACCTGCGCGTGCACGAGAAGCTATTTCAGACTGGTTATTGTAGTGTTGCAAAACTCGGTAATTCTAGGGCTGTGTGTTGATGCCATTTAGCATTTGAAAAGTTTTTCAAAATTTTTTTCCTTACGAGTGTGGCATTTTTTTTGTCGAACTGCGAAGTTTGGCTCACTAACTGGCCGCAAAATATGTGTAAGAAAGATGATGTTTTGCTTGTCTATTTTTCCTCCTTTCTCTTACTTCAAAGGGCAGAACTAAATCTTCCTCCACTAATAGAAGAGGTTAAAACCCTACAGTTTGATTTTTTAGATTCTTTTCTACGTATACATCCAGGGCTAAACGTTTTAATCGGAACGTAAGGTATAGTTATTATTTTGTTCCTTACTCCAGGCCAAGCACTGAACACCACCCAAACTAAAGCCCTTGCCAAACTCGACCCACAAGCTCCATGGCACAAGAAACTCATAATACGGCACAGAAGGATTCTGGGATTGTTGATACCTGCATTATTTTTTCATGTGATCTGGTGGAGCTTAGCAATCAAACACAACTTTTGGCAGTATTTCCCGGACAAATACTTCCTGTCCATCACCATGCTGTTCGGTTCTCTTATAGCAGGTACATTAACTAATTATAATTTCTAAAACGTTATACAATTTTGCAAGTGAGTTTATTTTTTATCTTCTTCAATGAATGACCTACTGCGCCTGTATATATTAATCAGCCTTGTGAGCGTATCTTGATTGCGCTAATGTGCGTGCGGAAGGCCCGAGTTCTCGACCGGCCTTTCACTCCGGGCTTAGAATAACTAAATGTTTGGTGCTATCTTTGCGTCAAGGTTTGCAAACTGTCAATGCCAGTGTTAGGACCTTGGAAACCTTGCTAATTTAGTTTTCAGATCTGTTTGAGTCTCCTAGTGTCGCAGTTAAGCCTCTAAGTCTTCGACAAAAACGTTTATCTCCCTATAGTTTTATAGTTTGCAACAAGTATATAGATGGTAGTATAAGGAAAGGTGAGCAGTAGATGGACACCCGAAAAATCGTTTAAGAACTAATCTAGTTGGGTGCCAACATACTGAAACTTCAAGGGAACCTGCACTCAAAATTATTTTCTTATATCTTTAATAATACAGTTTGGGATTCCGAAAAAGTACTTTCTAAGACGATTCTATTATTACTATTCCGCAAAAATGAGTAAAAAAAGGATTAGTCAATCAGATGGAGGCCGCCTTGTTGCGCTAACGTCTGACATCACAACGTGAAATTATAGTTTGTTATCTATGAAACAAAAACGTCTTGGTAAATTACGAAAGAAGAAAACCTTTTTTTATTCTAATAGATAATTTTAAATTAAATGCAGGCAATAAAACAGTCCGAACAAGGCAATAGAGCTGATTTATTTGACAGTTTTCCGTTGTGACGTCAGAGATCAATTTCAACATGGCGGCTTCCATGGTATTGACAAGTGCTTTCTTTACTCATTTTTGCAGATCATTAACAAATGAATCGTTTTAGAAAGTACGGTTTTGGAATCCCAAACTGGTGTTTTTGAACATACAAGAAACTAATTTTGGAGTGCAGGTTTCCTTTAAGTATGAACTTGTCAGGGAGTCACAACTGATTTCACACACGCGCACGCACGTTACATGAATATATAAGAGGAGTAGAAAAGGTTATGTACAGAATAAGAAATAAACTAACTGAGTATTACTAATTAGGCCTTAAACGTAGTTACTCCGAAATTATCATTAAACTTCAGGAATGACCAGCGAGGGAGGAGGCTCGGTTGCTTTTCCAGTCATGACGCTTGCCTTCTCAATTTCACCCGTCATTGCACGTGACTTCTCTCTTGGGATCCAATCCTGCGGTATGACAGCAGCGGCTTTCACCATTTTATGGATGCGCATACAGCTGGAATGGAATTCAATCATCTTTTGTTCCCTTGGAGGAATTTTTGGAACTGTGTTTGGCCTTGAGTGGATTGACCCGAATTTGACGCCTCCTCAAAAGAAATTGGGTTTCGTTTCCGTGTGGTTTTCCTTTGCTTTTGCCTTATTCCTGCTAAATCGCTACCACAAAAGGAAGACTTTCAAAACCATACCGCAGTTTAAAGCGTGGAAGGCTATTGTTCTTTTAATTACTGGTAAATATGCTTGACTTTTTGTAACTACATGCAGTTAAACTTCATTTCAAGGAAAAGTTTCAAAGAGTTTCTTAACGTTCCAGTCAGAAATCGATCTATGCTGTGACTAAACGACGATGATAGAAAAAGCGCCCTTTTTTCTCAATGATCAGGATTAATTGGGTCTAAAAAAGCCTTGAATATATCTTTCCAGACCTGAAAAATCATGAAGTTCTAGGTTTGTTCCCGGAAAACCACGGGAAAACTGATGAAATCGGAATAAATTTTTGTTTTCTATCCCCCAGTAAATCTTGATTACGAATAGATCGACTCATATCAGAAGAGGCCATTTTGAAAAATAGTCTTTGTTAACGCATTGTTATCCTAAGAAAAGACAAAACAGATCTGACCAAAAATGACCATCGACTGAAAAGGATCTGTTGCGTTCTTTCATTTTACACCCTTTCAGCGAGGTATCCAAAGCCCCAACGAGTCTACCACGCTCAGTTCAACCAATTACTGTTGGTGATTTGGTCTATCTCCATACTGACCGAAACAAGTCACGTGCCAGAGATCGCTATCTGGTTGTCTCTATCGAAAGCCCCTTCTGCAACATCAAAAAGTTTGTGGGCAACCAATTACGTAGTTCATCTTACCGTGTCAAGCTGTCCGACTGTTTCAGAGTCCCTGCTGACACCACATCCATCTGATTTAGCTTTGTTCCGCATTCAAAAAAATCTGCTAAAAACATTTGACGCAGCTTGAGTACATTATGATACTTTTCTGTCAAAATAAGTCAAAAGATAGGGATTCAGGAACAAAATTATATTTAGAAGTTAATGACAAAGAAGACTTATCTTCCTGGAAAAACTAGCTTCTATATCTTCCTGTAGGCTTTGCTGGAGGTATTTGTACCTCCGTCTCCGGAAGTGGTCTGGATATTTGCAGTTTCAGCATTCTTACCCTGCTCTTCCGGGTAACTGAAAAGACAGCTACTCCAACGTCCGTCATTCTGATGGCGGGAAACACCTGTGTGGGATTTTATTGGCGTGTGGTAAGTGTTTCTGTGCAGTTAGTTTTCTCCTGCTTTTTTGGTGTATGGTAGGTATTTATGGCTTGATACTACTTTGTAGGATGTATGCGGCGAAAACCTTTTTTAGGACTGCGTTGGTGTATGGTAGGTATTCATAGCGGGAAACACCTTTGTAGTGTTCCATTAGTGTATGGTAAGTATTCATGGCGGGAAACACCTCCATTGGTGTATGGTAGTTATTCGTAGCGGGAAACAACGTTCAAGGATTCAGTTTGTGTATGGTAGGTAATCATGGCGGGGAACAACTTTGTAGGGCTCCATTGGTGTATGGTAGAAATTCATGGCGGGGAATGACTTTGTAGGATTCCATTAGTGTATTGGGGAACACTTCTGTAGGATCCTATTGGTGTTGGTTGACAATGTAGTACTTGTGGCAGGAATACTTGTGTGAGAAGTTCATTCTATTGGCGTATGTTATTCATGGCAGAAAGCACTCCGTGTAATGGATTTTGTTTGTTCTTAATTTGTCAAAATGTTTCGAAACGGGAGGGGAAATCAAAAAAGAACACTAAACTATCATCTATAACTATTCGAATACTATGAATTAGGTTTATTTTTCTAGTCAACAAATCGACGGCTGAAAAGTTTCAGCCTCCTTGAATGTTAAGCAATCTTTTTATCTGAACAGGTGTTCATAGTAAACCTTTGTTGGGTTCCCTTGTCTTATGAGTGCACTGTGAGCTCAAGGGCTCCACAACGGCGTCATACCACAATACAATATCCTTTATTTTGAGAGGGTAAAAACATGTTAACCCTAGCTCTGGTAATTTTCTAACACATCGCCCCCTTAATACTAAATATTACACAACACAAGAATTTATAAAAGATATTAGTTACATTCTAAGTTACTTACAACCTATATACCTAGTCAAGTGCATTCAATTCAGTTACAAAATAAACAACTAACATTCTTTAGTAAAATCATACTAGTGGTCTATCATGAATGCTGCATTCTGATTGGCTACGCTACTCATAGGCTATTAGTGATAGGCTACGAGTAGCGATTGCGCGTGATCATATTTTTCGTAAACATTAAAAAATTAATTTTAGAGCTTTAAAAAAAGATTTTTTACTTCAGATTTTTGACCAACCCTGCGACCTCATGGGCTATTGGCTTCTAGCCCATTCGGGCTCGAGAGATAATTGTTAAATATACCTAATCAATTCTTATGGTAATAAAACAAAATAGCAGTCACAGTGGAGTCGAAAACGGCACGCAAAGCAGCAAAGATCCTCAAAATGGTTAACAGAGTTTAGCTTATTTATAAAAAGTTTTTTCAGTTGAGACTTTAAAGAAGTAGCAAGTATAGCGAGAGTGGAGGGCGAGTTCTTACTAGAAACTTTATCTCGGAGGGTAGAGCACTAAACAGAACAGCTGCAGTGTAGCAGAACATGCTTTTGCCATAGTTGGTTTTAGGCTGAGGCAGTTTGGAACTTTTCATTATTTCTTTCCTAGGCAATCCAAGGGAATGTCCAAATTGAAGTGTATGAGTTCATGGCTGTGTGCGTCCCTATCGTGGTTATTGGTGCCCCGCTTGGCTCTGTGATTGGGAGCCACTTTCATCGCCAACTACTTGCAGCTTTGGTCTATCTAACTGACACAGTGGCTTTGGTCAGCGGTTTTATCATCGTAAAGCAAACGACCGCCCTCACGATTGTGTCTGTCGCTATTGTGGTCTGCGGTTTTCTCTTTTTTGGTACCATTACATACTTGGGGCATAAACTCATGGGCAAAATATCGGCTGAGAGCGAGGAGAAAAAAGAAGAGGGCTACACTAACCAGGCTGTAGTCGATGAACCTGTTAATGTTCAAGAGCTAGTAACAAAACTCTAAACAACTCAACTAGTTGAGCTTATGACACCCGTCTTTCTTGAACTTTGAACCACCCACCTTTCTATTTTTTTTTATTTCTCGAGGAGGAGGGGGAGGAGTTGAACTCCAAATTAGTGTTTCTCCCTATTTCTTTAGTGGAGAAAAATCAAAACAAATGTCAGTGTTCCCTCGATCAACAGGAACACTTATTACCCGCACCAATGTTCGCTTATCTGCGTGGTGGGGTACAATTTTCAAAAAATAAATCACACATTGACCGCCACCACCACTGTCACAAAACATTTACCTACAGTAATCAATTGAGGATTGCATTCTCGTGAGATTTTCACCAAGGAAAAATAAAAAATATATATATAGTTTTTTCGCTTATCGGACCCCTTTGTCAAAAAAGTGTGTTACAAGCATCGGCTGGATAATCTTGGAAGCACTCTACTACTATCAACAAACAGTAGCGTTTGAAAGGTTGGACAGATCATTGATGCGCAAAATCAGAGAACATCAGTAATAAAAATCAAGAGAAGTGAGAATTTAAGGGTCAAGTAAGACTTTCACTCAAACAAAATGCCTTATTGAACCGAGATAACGAAATACCATAATAGCGAAAAAGCACTGGTTTTCAGGTCTGTCTCTGAAAACTTCAAAGTTTTGAAACGCTTTCTGTTGAGGCAACCCTATAGCAACATAAACCCCCCAAAAATAGTTTGAAATTTTTTATTCGGCTAAACAAATGCAGAAGATGAAACTATATACAAAGGCAATGCGCAACTTAATAATGAGTCAAATAAAGAGAGAACTCAAAACATCCCGGGTGCCCAACTAGACGAGGTCACCTTCCGGCCCCTTTCCCAGTTTTCTCACCATCCTCGTTGATACCGAATGACTTATAGAGTCTGTTTTGTCTAGTGCCCTTTAAACGCTTGAGGTCACGCCCATACTGCAGTTCCCTTAGCAACGCCTTGTGCTGTGCCTCCAACTCCTGACGATGTTCGTGCATGGCCCGAGTGCGTCGTATCAGCTGTAGCAATTCTTTCCTCAGTTGTCTGTTTTCTGCTGCTATACGGCTGGTGTGCTCGCTCAAGCACTGCTGGGCCTCCTGTGGTCAACGGCAGACGTTTATGAGTCTTTAAGTTGTTTTTTTTACGAATCTGTGATTAATGTTTCCGTAACAATGGACATCTTACATGGTTGGGGTGTTTGCCCCACGCCTAACCCCCAAACTAGAGGGCCAGGTTCTTTTGATGACCACTCATAACCCAAAGTATTGGATAAGTCTCTAAAGCCGCTTAAAAAATACCCCGGTTAATCATCAAAGTTTTTCAAAGGTTTGGTAAGGGCGGGCGTTTTTTTTTCTTAGATTTAATACTTTTGTAGACTACCGACTCAGTTTGGGAGTAAATCATCTCTAACTAACAAACTTAGTTAAATGACGATCCATTTTACAATACAATCTGTTAATCGTGTACGATGTTCTTCTTCTCTTAGGTTTCTAGAATTCAAATTTCTGGGACTCAAGTGTCGCAATATACATGCTGCCGGCTGAACTGTTTCTCACTCTGTTTATGTTTCGCAATGTTCAGTGAAAAAACTTCTCGACTTTTTCGTTATGTATTTCCTTTATTTAAGAAATAAAATTTAAGTTCGTGAGCTGATGATAAACGGGGATAAAAGTGACCTAACATGTTATGCAAGGTTATATCTATCACTCTGAAAAACCTGCTAAGGTGGGTTTTGGAATAGGTGCCACCTACAAGGGTATGGTTTTTAAGCTCTTGCAGTCTATGATAATACACCCAAATTATAATTATGATAATTTTACTTCCAGGTAGGAAAGATTCTTTTTGTCTTCTTTGGCAACTGTTAGGGGGAAAACACGACTACATGGTCTTTTAAAAAGAAGGTTAAAAGGTTTAAAAACCTTTTAGTCCAAATTAGTTATCAACACCTAACTTCTCTTTACATAACTCACAGAAAACAAGACACTTCTACTATAATTTCAGCTGTGCTCAACTAACCTGGCTAGCCTGTTGTGCCATTTCCTGTATGCGTGAATCTGATTCCTGTTGGTAATTTCTTTTATCTCTTAGGAAGTGTGACTTGAGTTTCTGAATGGCCTCAGAGTGTTTTGCTCTCATCTGCAATACTTGATTCTCAAGCCGTGCGATCTCTGCTTCTTGCTCATTTTGTAGTATCTGCAATAAAAATATACATGTCTTAGCTGTTAATAACAAAAGTTTGAATGAATGGGTTCTAGCTCCCACAGATACCAAGGTTGAAGAAGTCCTGGGTGTGTGACAACTCCAGGGGGCTCTGGAGTGCTCCAATAAGAAATTATGAGAATTTAATTCCCTCGATTAGGGCTATTTCCAGTGTTTTTACCAAATCGTCAACCTTAACTTATTTCAGATAGTCTCAAAACAAAAATTCCGGAGTTGGAACTAAAGAATGATGCAGAACTCATGTTTTAAAAACTTTTTACTTCATTAAACATCCAGAAACAAAAGAAAAAAACACATTTGGCTGTTTAATAAGCAGATCTTGGGCTAGTAGTTATAATTCAAAAGTTTGAGTGTGTGAAAATGTGCTGAGGCATGTGGCATTCACCTTGGTACAGTAGGTTTGTACTTCCAGAAAATATCCATACCCCCCTCCATGGACAGCATTTTGGAATCCCGAGGGGGAGGGGGAGGGGGTAAAATGTCAATGCCCCCATGGTGGGGGTATTGATATTTTTTTGAACTACCTGATAAACCACCTTGAACAACTACATGTAAAGACCATCCTCCTATGTACACCCTTAGGGTGGTTGTTGTACATCTTTTGTTTTCTATGTGAGGAACATAAGTCACAACAAACCAGCTAGACCATGGCCAGAGGGTATTCTGCAACTACATATAATCAGACACCTTAGCATTTATCAACTGTGCATGCTTAGAAACCATGCCATTTCACCATGTTTCTTAAATCTCATTGTCTTTGTCTTGTTTATAACAATTTGCATAAAAACCTGTCATAGTGACTATGAGTTTTTAGCATCACAGCAATATGGAACAATTTCTTTGCATATGCAGTATGATAAATGGGAAAAACTCATACCCATACTCATCTTGCTACTTACATAGGCAGCTTAATATAGAATGCTTTTTCAAAATTTAACAGGAAAGTGCAATTACCACAGAAAAAAAGTGAGATCTGTGATCAATAAAATGTGAAGCTCAAATGGGGAATATTAAATTGGAGCTTTTAAAATTTGAGTGCTTGTGCTGACCAGCATCTTTCTGTATCAGTTTTAACATACCTTGTATTCCTCCAGGTCAGCAAGGTCGCTATTGGCAACAGACAGCTCGGCTTCTTTTTCAAGCATAATTTTCTTTAGAGCTGAAATTCAGATTTTAAAAAAAACTTAATGTTTATAAATTCTTCACTCCAAGACTTAGAAATAACAGCAGTCATATGCTGCATAACAGAAATGGCTTCTATTTTGAAAAAAATGAATAAAGCTGACAGCAGATTGAAAATGAAGTTTAGCTATAGTTATGTAGCAGACCAGTAAAACATAAAATTTCAGGAAAAGAACAACTTTCTCAGTTTGAAACATGTTTGGCTGCTGTGAGAATAATACAACAATAACATATAACTAAACTTATAGTAAATTATGGCCAGACAGAACCTTGTAACCTGATTTGCTGCTACTAGCTGAGAGAGCATGATGATTTGCCTAGACCATGGGCAGTACAAAGTTTTTCTTTTATAAGGCCATCTATCATAAGTTGCTTTTTTAAACTTTAAACAAAATTCTAGATAAAAAAAATATCAACCTCAATCCTTTGATCTTTACTGGGAAATCTTTGGTATAAATCTTGCTACATATATATATTATGTTAATTAAGACCTTGGTCTGCGATTTCCATATAAAGACTTCACTATTGGTTAATAAGGGTTTCATGTGTAATGCTTATTAAAAAATAAACAGAGAAAGAGCTGAGATCTTTTAAATTTAATAGGTAAAAAATAATATAATTAATAAAGCTATATTTCCGTTGCTATGAAAACTACAATGGTACAAATAATTTGTCAAAGTTTTCTCCTACTTCAAGAACTCACTAATACTCAGATCAGTTTTTGATTCTTGTTTAAAAGTTCATCAAGATTTTTTTTGAAACAGATCACCACATCATAGATAGATAGATAGATAGATGCTTTATTTAAAATTAATTGCAGCCGAAGGGCTGAATTAAGTAACTTTTACAAAATATAAATTGTCTATAATAATCTATGGTAATTACAATTAATTGTTGGCAAATCTTTGTTGAACGAAGAGGATGTGTTAAAATGCAGAGGCACAGCAAGCGTAGCATCATGTCACCCTTTTAGTGAAATCCTTTTCAAATTAATGAACCTTTCTTCTTTTCTTGTAACAAAAGTTTCTCAAAATTTCTAAATGACACAGGACTGTAGTTTGAACGATAAATCTTGAGTAACAACTTTTACCATGCAATGAATCTAAAAACATTTACAATTATTTGAGTATAATTACCATCCTTTTTATCAGCATACTCCCTTTGTATCTGCTCCTTCTGTTCTTTGATATCGTCAATTTCTTTCTGATTTCTGTCACTCAGTGAAATTATCGTAGTTTGTCTCTTTTGAGTCTTTTTTGACATGTATGACATGTACTCATGCTGTGAAAAGACCAGTGGAAAAATGCTTTAAAATAATAGAAACAGTATGTACCACAGTTGAATCAACATAATTTTTATTATATCATCAAGTTAAGTATCCGAGTCAGTTTTGACTTTGATGTGTACAGGTTTTTAAAGAATGAGGAAAGCGCAGTAACAAATGATATAATTTGAAGTGTGGGGTATTTGATACCAAAACTGCCAAAGGATTAATAAGCCCTTAATTTCCAATGGACATTAAGCTGTGCCAAATCGATTTTAGGATGCCCCTAGGCTGTCCACTTTTGTTGGCTATGGTACCAAGAGTGTTAAAGATAAGCCATGAAGTGATAACTTGGACCATCAGGGGTAACTATATAATAACGCTTGGGGCAAATTCATCACTTACAAAACAAAAAAATTTACATTGTGATCAACAACTGGTCATAGTTTTATACAAAAATTCTGCAAACAAAAAAGTTATCAATTTTGAAAGCTGGAGGTCAAAACCCAAACAGGAATTTGCATAACAGTAATACATAGTCATTACGCGCACTGTCAGTATATACCTTTACAATTGTGAAGTGTTATAAAGCCCTACATGCAGGTAAATAATTTAAGCAAACAATAAGAATTAGAAAGCATATCAACATACACTTTCCAGTCGAGTTTGTTGAGCTTCTTCTTGTAGCCATTCGTTTTCTTTTCGACTAATTTTGTTAAGTGAAATTTGAAACAAGAAGTTATACATTGTATCATTCGTAACAAATTGAGAATTGAATATTATGTGGTAGACAAAGACTATAAAACTAAATACTTGTAAATGCCAAGATGAAAACCCTGTCTGACAGGTACGCTGAAAATACCAAAGTTGCTTAATTAAGGTTTTCTCACACGCATTAACTCAATCTGAGATATTTTACTTTGTGAGCTATTCTATACAATATTTATAAAATCGCCATCTTTATAAGTTTATCACAAATTTATATGTAGTTTACTAGCTTCGCATTAAACAAAGTGCTGTTTCACGATATAAAAGGCAGGATACAGATCTTCCACGTCCTTCTTTAGCTTGCTTAACTCCTCTGTTAGTCCTTCCAACCTAATAAAGGTTGAAATAAAACAAGGTGTTAGTGTATGTACATAAATTCATAGACTGCTAGTGTCTGTTGATTCCATAGAAACGGGAAATACAATAACGACAACAACATGAAGTTCTTACTCTCTTCTGAGCAATACTTCTTTATCGCTCGGCCCTGCTTTCTCTCCATCCTCTGCAACACTCGCTTTAGCACTTGCTTTCCCTTTACCCTTCTTTTTTCCTTTCTTTTTTCCTGGCATCGCGACTTCTGAATTGCGATTTCCAGTTCAACTATTTTACTTGCACTTTTCCTTGCAGTGCTTGAAGGCTGAGCCCACGGTCACTGATGGGAGTAGCCGCTGACAACCAGATATATATTCTTTTTTTAAAAAACAGAATTTTCGCTCTTCTGGACGAAATAGGTGAACAAACACACGTTTTATGTTGCATTTTCTGGGCATAACTGAAATTCGGACATTGGTTAGGATGAAGGGAAGATTGCTAAAGTCCCTGCGACTTGTTTGGGGGCTGAAACTTTTAATGCTTCCAAGTTCAATTTTTCTTTCAGTCTGTTTTCATTCATCTGGGGGAGGGAGAGGACAGTTGTCGCAATACGATTTAACCATTTCACGGTCTCAATGTGTTTTGGTAAATTCTTCTAACTGTCCGTACTTTTCATTTAACAAGTTTGGAGAATTTTACTTTTTATCTTCAGTACTTACTTTGCTATATCAACTTTCAAATTATTCCCATGGGAATAACTTAGAACCTTTAAATTAACAACGACAGGCGGAAACCTTATTCCCTGATGATGGTTTTTTAACCGAAAACGTTCGGAAACTTTTTTAAAAATTTTACCTCGCCTTTTATATATTTTTAATACCTTTGAATAGCGTTTTATGTCTAACTTAACTTTCAAATTCTCATCAACAAATGTCTTGTTTTGTATGTGTTATGTAAAGAGAAATTTGATGTTGGTAACTCGCTGGAACTGAAAGAGACAAAAGAAAATGGCGTCGAACTGAAGCAATTTAACGACAACAACCAAATATGCGCAAAAACCCACTGAAACTGTGCTCAAGGTCTGCACGAGCTCGAAGGAAACCAAAGGTAAATACCATACAATTCGGAAGAAGGGGAAAGTTGATGCTAATTTGAAAAATTTTGACTAAGCAAGCGTAGTTTCAAAAAATCGGAAACTGCTTTGATAAGAGTCCACATGCAACGTACGAAGGGGGAGAGGGCATGGGGAAAGTCGCTCTCCCCCTCCCCTAAAGAGATAGAAATGTTTGTTTTTGCTGTCTATCGAGCATTTTTGCCATACTGAAATAAACAACTTGAAGGTGCACGTACCAAAATGTGAGAATTTCCCGAGGCTCCCACTGCTTTCGGCGCTAACATGGTCATGACAACAATTTTCCTCACCCACCCCACCTCCACTTTCAAGGCCGCGTAACGCTATGTACTAGTGATCATACGTTTGTGTGATCGAAAAAATGCGATTTCTTGATTAGCTGGAACCGTTATATAGGTATTTTAAGTCATTGTTTTTGTCGTAAATACTAATTAACAATTATTCCAACGCGCGCTCTTGGAATAATTGTTTTATTAAATTTAATTAGTTTTTAAACTCTTCCATACTTAAAAATAACAGTAAAATTTTATTCAGAACCTATTTTTTGGCTTTGCAAACACTACAGTCAGCTTCCATATTTGGTGAACTCCGAATATGAGCTGATAACCGAGATTGAATGAACCAATCAGAACGCGCGAATCGCAATATTCGAGATTGAAAATTTAATAATGTAATATATAGCGAGCTAACATAATTGTGAAGAACGCAGCCGGACAGAAATCATGTTAGAAGGTGAATTTATTCTACATAGACGAGGGAGACAGAGATATACACAATTATAGCCGCTGAACGGCACATGCACGACCTCGGAGCGCAGCTCCACAGCCAGATAGAGTTGTTAGCTGGGTATCGATTTTGTTGAGGGACGCAAAACCGGGGTACGCCGAGAAATACCCTCGTGTCAGATCGAGCTCGACAAATCTCAGCCCACTTGCGGAAGACGGGATTCGATCCCGGGCGAGGCACGATTGCCAACCCTTGGCCACGGTGACTTAAACGTTTTACACGCAATCGCTCGGTATATGCAAAACAAACTAGTTGTTATCAAGGTATTTAAGCAGGCTCGACTGAAACCCCAAATGTTATAGCGTCAAGTCTCCTAGAATTTTCATAAATACATAACGATCAGTTGGGTCTCCTTGTTTAATAGTTGTTTTTATTGAGCAGATAATCTATGTATTCGTGAAAGAGGAATACTAACTTATTTTCGATTTTCTTGCTAAGTTAATTAAAAGGAAGGATCCCTGATAGCTGATAGCGAATCGACCAGCTTTAGTCTTCTTAGAAGGAAAGTAAGGAATTTGAAACCGATGATGTGATCTGGTATGGAGTCTATGGACTTCAATACTGGGGGTACATGATCCCTTGAAACTCTGGGCTAAATGGAAATAAATTGAGCTACTTCAGTGGAACTACAGTAAACACCCGCATAAAAATAACACATATTTTTGGTTATTATTTATAAGTTAACAACTGCAGTGAAACAATCTGTGCTATGGTCTTTGAAGTTTTTAAAAATAAACAGTGGCGAGCTTAAGATACGGCGACGGCTTACAAAAACACCTTTCTTGTTTGCCTTTTCCGACAATGTCAGGTTCGTTTGCCCTCTCTTTTTTCCTAGTGTCACTTTGTGAACAGAAAAAGATTAAAGCGCCCCGCATAAAGATAAAAGAAGATTGAGAAAATTTTCTGTTTACCGTTCTCGTCGTCGTAAGAACTCCAAAATTAAGCTCTGCACGTCGTAATTTCAAGACGTCGGCGTGCAGGTGACCCGCACGATGCATTCCGACGTGCAGCTGTTGTATTCACTATTGTTCTCTGCCGTCGTCGTCTCGTTTCAGTCCTCGTATCTTAAGCTTGGTTCACACTAGCGACGGAAGCAGAAGCGGAGACGGAAGCTACCAGAGTTACATCGAAGTGAGAACTGACGCGACAGAAACGGAAGTCTCGCTTCCGTGCATGCGTCTTGTCAATTCAAAGTTGCAGATGAGGGAGATTTTTTGCCAGTGTTGGCTTTCATTTGGCTGCGTCTTCGGAGAAAAAGGCATGAACTGACAAATTTCAGAAAAATGAGAACCATTTGGGTCAAAGAGTTTTTTGCGGCCAAAAAAAAACGTTTTGGGCATGAGAGTAACATACAAAACGAGGTATTTTCTAACAGCTTCGGCCAACAACTCCGCTACCGCCATATTTGTAGGAAATTTTTGCCGAGGGACTGGAAAAGAGCATTTTCATTGGTTCATCCTTCTGTCTCTGCTTGCGCTTCCGTCATTACTGGTTCACACTACAAACTAGACAACGGAAGCAGAAGAAACGACGGAAGAATAAGGAACGATCTGTTCTTTCCGTCTCCGCTTCCGCTTGTGCTTCCGTCTCCGTTTTCTATGTTCACACTACAACGTAAGGCTTCTTCCGTCTCCGCTTCCGTCGCTAGTGTGAACCAAGCTTTAAGCTCGCTAGTATCTAGTATCGCCAGCAACTCATGCCACCGAGCTTTTTGTATTCTCGGGTTGCAACCATTCCCTAGAGACACCAAAAACAAAAGACGAAGCGGCCATGTTGGTGCTCCAAACAAAAGAAATTATCGAAATTCTTTTGTTCAAGAGCACCAACATGGCCGCCATGACGTCACGTGCAATCCAGCAATACGAATAATTTTATTTTTTCAGGCTGAATGTGTTCTTATCTCTATGGGCTTTTTTAAGCCAAATTTCTGTCTGAGTGTTCTTAATCCACTTGTTCTTCTGTGCGGGTATTTACTTTAATTGACTGCTGATTTTCGGGGGATACAGCCAAATCATAACAGGCCCTAGTTTGAAACTTGTCCATTGTATTTTCCTCATATCCACATCCTGAAGTCACGTGTGCGCACGGAAAATACAAATGAAGTGTGACATATTTCACGAATTCCTCTCTCAGAAGGATTGCAAAATTACTGCCTCAATGTTGCAAGGGCTTCTCGTCGCCGCATTATACATCTTTGTATCGCTACTTTCTTTTCGAACATATAAACAATTAAAATTCATAACACTTTAACTTTGGTTCAAGTCTATTTCTCGAAACTATCCTTTTCCTTAACTGTGCTTTGGAGATATTTTGCTCGCTTGAAATATGTGGTTTTGAAATTTGGTGAGAGTTGACATTGATAACTTCTGCCAGGTAATAAAAAATAGCGAAACGGGACGTCTTGTGTCACCCTTACAGCATTTTATAGTAAGAAGAATTATGTTTTAAGATTAGAAAATTAACACAAGAATTCAAGGATAATTACAAAATGGCCAGCATTCAAGCCGAATCAAACAAGACGTTTTCTGTAATACAAAACACCCAGCCAGAAAAACTATCCTTGAGTTTGTAAGTTTTGTATCAGCTTAAAAAGCATTTCATCTTGGTATGATCTTTTAAATATTGATCTTTTATAGATTGTTAAATAAACACAAAGTAAAAAAACAAAACTATATAATACTGGCGAAAAGGTTTTCGATGCACTTAAAAAAAATTTCACGTCCCGCAACCTGGATGCGACACATATTTATTTACCTGCAGTAAACATTAATAAGCTTAGTTTTTTCATTCAAAGGTCAAAGTTTGAAATCAGTAACACTTTGAAACAAATAAAGAATTGTAAATGTTGAAGTCACTTTAGGCATAATTCTTTAAGTCCTAAGAAATTAAAAAGAAACGTTTACATATTTTGGACTTTAAAGTTTTCCTTGTATTCGCTTGTAGAACAACAAGTACGGCGACGTGAATGCCGATTCACATGATGAGAGAATCCTCCTTACTTCGGAGTCTTGTAAAATATGAACCACAGCGTCGTCAAACTGCACCCATTTGTAGCCTCTGTGAGTGGTACTTGTTGACTTTCCACTGTGCATGGTTGTATCGTCGTTTGCGTCTCTGTCAACCTTCAAAGAGCCCCTCTCTGATGACACATTTTCCTTGTTCTCTTCATCTGTTCCTTCATTTCCATTTTGAAGTTCTTTATCATTTGAGCCGTTCATTTGTTGAAACTTGAGTTTACGCACATGAGTGTCTTTCGATTTTGCTCCTTTCACCTTCTTTGAAATTTGTTTATCATTATCAAACTTGAGGTTTCCCGCAAACTTATCGGCAGTGGTTTCGAGTTTTTTACAACCGCTACTGTTGCCTTCCATTTTGCTTCTTGCTTTGTTTACACGAATGTTCTCTTTTCTATCACTGTTTTGACTCTCAGTATTGTCATCGCTAGCAGAGGCCGAGCTACGGCGACCAGAAGATTTTGGCTTTTTTGTCGATGAGTTCCAGAACTTCGCAATACCTGACAAACAGCTCACCTTTTCTGTGTCGCCAGAACCTGAGGAGTCATTCGTTTCGTTGGAAGAAACCACGTTTGTGAAACCAGGTTTTTGGATATCTTTGTTAAGAGGAGCTGTGTTTTTCCCAGCGCCTGTAGATTTCTTCTGTTTATCACGTTTTTCAAATTTCTCCTGCCCATCCACTCCACTACCCCCTTGTACTGCTCCACGACCGTGTCCACCACCTGATGCTGCCAATGTTTTGCTTGAAATTTCAAAAGAATCTGTAATATCTTGGCAATGATCATCTTTAGAAGTGTAGGCATTGTTATTGGAATCCATCCCAGTGTCTTGCACCTGGACAAGAGATGGTTGTGAAATTAAAGGAAATGTGCAGAGTTTGGTCAATTAAAGTCAGTCCGTTCCAATCAGTCATTTCCAGTCCGGCAGTTCTTGTGAGTCAGTAATTTCCAATGTTCTAATCAGTCAGTTCCAATCAGCCAATTCCAACCAGTCATTTCCAGTCAATCAGCTCCAGTCAATCACTTCCAATCAGTCATTTCCAATCAGTCAATTCCAGTCAGTCAATTCCAGTCAGTCAATTCTAATCAGTCATTTCCAGTCAATCACTTCAAGTCAGTCGGTTCCAATCAATCATTTCCATTCAGGCAGTTCCAGTCAGGCAGGATCCAATCAGGCAGTTCAAATTAGTCATTTCCAGTCAGGCAGATCCAATCAGGCAGTTCTAATCAGTCAGTTCCAATCAGGCAGTTCCAATCAGTAAGTTCCAATTAGTCAGTACCAACCAGTCATTTTCAGTCAATCAATTCCAATCAGTCATTTCCAGTCAGTCATTTCCAGTCAGTCAATTCTAATTAGTCATTTCCAGTCAATCACTTCCAGTCAGTCCGTTCCAATCAGACATTTCCAATCAGGCAGTTCCAGTCAGGCTGTTCAAGTCAGACAGTTCTAATCAGTCAGTTCCAATCAGTCATTTCCAATCCCTCAGTTCCAGTCAGTCAGTTCTAATCAGTCATTTCCAGTCAATCACTTCCAGTCAGTCCGTTCCAATCAATCATTTCCATTCAGGCAGTTCCAGTCAGGCAGATCCAATCAGGCAGTTCCAATCAGGCAGTTCCAATCAGTTAGTTCCAATTAGTCAGTACCAACCAGTCATTTTCAGTCAATCAATTCCAATCAGTCATTTCCAATCAGTAAGTTCCAGTCAGTCAATTCTAATTAGTCATTTCCAGTCAATCACTTCCAGTCAGTCCGTTCCAATCAGTCATTTCCAATCAGGCAGTTCCAGTCAGGCTGTTCAAGTCAGACAGTTCTAATCAGTCAGTTCCAATCAGTCATTTCCAATCAGGCAGTTTCAATCAGGTAGTTCCAATCCGTTAGTTCCAATTAGTCAGTACCAATCAGGCAGTTCTAGTCAGGCAGTTCCAATCAGTCATTTCGAATCTGTCAGTTCCAGTCAGTCAATTCTAATCAGTCGTTTCCAGTCAATCACTTCAAGTCAGTCTGTTCCAATCAATTATTTCTATTCAGGCAGTTCCAGTCAGGCAGATCCAATCAGGCAGTTCCAGTCAATCACTTCCAGTCAGTCCGTTCCAATCAGTTAGTTCCAATTAGTCAGTACCAACCAGTCATTTTCAGTCAATCAATTCCAATCAGTCATTTCCAATCAGTAAGTTCCAGTCAGTCAATTCTAATTAGTCATTTCCAGTCAATCATTTCCAGTCAATCACTTCCAGTCAGTCCGTTCCAATCAATCATTTCCAGTCAGGCAGTTAAAGTCAGACAGTTCTAATCAGTTAGTTCCAATCAGTCATTTCCAATCAGGCAGTTTCAGTCAGGCAGCTCCAATCAGTTAGTTCCAATTAGTCAGTACCAATCAGGCAGTTCCCATCAGGCAGTTCCAGTCAGTCACTTCCAGTAAGTCTGTCAGTTCTAGTCAGTTCGTTCGAATCAGTTAGTTCCAATTAGTGAGTTCCAGTGAATCAGTCAATTGCAGTCAGTGAGTCACTTATTTTGGGTGGCCGTTACTTTCGGGGGGCCATTTCTTACTCGATTTAAAAGGGGGACAAAACATAACATTACTTTGTTCTTCTACGGTATTCTTCCTATCTACCAGTTTTGCAATTTATATCGTTTGTGGTTCAAACATAAATTATTTAATATTTTTCGTCATTATTATTTGTAATAAGAGCTGTTAACTTTACTAAAGCTACGTTACTACCAAACTGGCCTAGGAGCTTGGGTTACCTTCACATAAGCCTGGTAGTGCCCACTGCAGGATGTCATTCCGCTATGCATCACAATCCCAAACAACTCATAGGAATTGTCTCTGGAGACAACTGACGGTGAACACCATTGATCCAACAGCAGCGCCTCTGGAGTATCAAGGTTGCTGTTGATTTTTGAGACCCAGCCTGACATACAGCTACAACAAATTACAAAATTAGACTGTATACTCATATAGTAAAGAAAAAAGGGGAAACATTCACTTGGAGGAATTGGGTTAAGACATTAGCACATGGTAAACAGTATTACTAAAGTAGGGGTTGACTCTTAAGGCCATTGTGTTGTGTCCCTGAGCTTCTAGTTTACACCTGATTGTTCCAGTTGATTTAGCTTTTTAAAATCATTACCAGCTTCTGTCATCAGTTAACCCGTGATGGATTTGTTTCCTGTCCAGGGCGAGTCAAAGACTACCATCTGCTTAAAACTACAAAAACTAGACACAAGACAGCCTGATGGGCCACCTGGCCTCGAAAGGAATTTGATTTAGCTTGGGGAAACTGTGCAAGTCATGGATGTAAAGTTACAGTAAATCAGAAAGTGTTCTTTTAAGATAAACTTTGTAAAGCATTTTTAACATTTGTGAGATAAGATAATAATAATAATAATAATAATAATAATAATAATTAACAACATATTGGCACTTAACAATTTCAATTGATGACAGCACTTGCTAAATCAGGAACTGGGTAAAAAATTTGGCAGAGTCTTTTATGGAAAAAGTTATGGATCAGCAGCAGATTTCAAAAAATGGAAAATTTGCCTATACACCGAGTGACAATGTCATCTTGAGAACCATAAAAGACTTTGCCAAACTTTTTTACCCAGTTCCTTGTTTTTAGCAAACTATCCACTGAAGTAACAAAATAATTTATTATAAAGAAACTTAATGTGATTTGACTCAGCATCTTAAAAACTCAATTCTAGAGGGAAATATGCCCCGAAAAATTAAAATCCGAAATCAAACTCTGTCCCTGGAAGTTCAGAAAGCTAGTGTTCCAGCACTAACTCCTTGTCTTGATTCTAAGTTAACAACTTTTAATAGTAGTTTTCATTTGAAGACATTTAAAATTTTTTGTTTTAACCAAAACTGTCATTTTTGCACCAACTCCTTTAAATGTTCATCTTTCTGATGTTTGTACAGATACTATACCAACCCTGATGCAGTTGTTGTAAATCTCTTGAGGTGAATTGTTAGCACTTCGGGTAACACATCAAAGCAGGTTCTGATTTCGGCTTCAGTGTGCGTTTTGCAGGAATCACAGAAATACTTGTTATCTCCGTTTAAAAACTCCACTGATGCAAACTGTGATATTGCCCAATCAAGGTTATACTTTCCTTCCTTCTCGCTAGAAAAGGGTGAAAAGTTTTTTCTCGCATTCAGACTGAAATATTCCTTCTGGATCGGAACACTGATGTCTTGAAAATCTTCATGCCGTTTTTTTGCCTCTTCACATGTCAAACATTTAGTTTGGGAGACTAATCGCCCCTGAAACAGCTTTTCAATAAAGCTACTGGTGTTTTCAGTATTAGAAACCTTGGTAAAATAATGAATAATTGATGACTTAGGTGCTCTTGCAGGATCTCTCATCTGAGAGTCCTGTGGTTTATCCCAAGAACATTTAGCGTTTCCCTTGTTTGAAGTCTTAGTAGCTTCCTTTGCTGTATCTTCAATGTTCATCAACAAGTTTCGAAGAAATTCTTGTGCATCATGTTGCTCATAGCTGCAAAAACTTGGGTTTGCCTCCCTTAAAAAAGCAAAGGCAAGTGTTAGTTAACTCTGCACTCAAACAAAGGTGATGAATGATTAGCTGTTATCTTAATTAAAGCAACTGTATGACACATGAAGCACTCAGTGGTGTAGCCAAACTTCTGAGTAAATATTGGAAGGCCTAGCAGGACTCCAAATAACAGCCAGTCAATGGACAATGTCCGGTCAGAATTGAGCATTGTCTGGACAAATCTGTGGATGACCGGACATGTTGTCTGGCTATTTGCCCTTAAAAGGAAATTCAATTTTGAGACATTGACAATCATGTTAGAAACTATTCATTCTTATCATATTCCTAAAAAAAATGATATCAAACTAGTTGGATTTTTGGTTGAGACAGTTGCAAAAAAATGAAAAAAAAATGATATCAAACTAGTTGGACTTATGGTTGAGACAGTTGCAATAGTTCCATTTGCCAGTCATGAACGCTAATCGGTTCTGAAAGGTTTACAGATTATATAACTAGTTGCAAAATGTAGTCTCTGTTGCAACTAGTTGAGATGGGTTAAATTTGTCCAGCCAAAAACATATATGTCGGAGGAAAACCATGTTTGACCGAACAATGTGTCCAATGCCTGCCTGGCTGTTATTTTGAGCCCTGTCTGAGTTCCCAAACATAATATCTACTTTTTCATTAGCCTTATCTACCTCAACTTTTTTCTGATATTTTATTTATATTTAAGAGTAAGTCTTGCAGGTCTAGACCAGGCTTAGAGACATTACTTCCCCTGAAAACTGTGACAATAAGCTTTTAGTTAGGCTCAAATGTAGCCAAAATTTTTTGTTATCTTGCATATTATTTAATCACCATTGCAGTTATAAATTAAGTCACTAAAATCCCATGTTACATATTTGTCAGATTTTAAAGCTATTCATCATTTAGAAGCTATGGAGGCTGAGCCATTATAACCAAAAATTCCAACATCAATACCTAAAAACATCCATGAAACCAAAAGGTTCAGCTGCTAGGACCATTCCATCTCGTCTGGGTTTCAACAGCTCACACTTTTCACCATTTATTTGATAATCCTCTTCAAGTTGCCTCATTTCAGACATTAACTGCAAAATAGATAGTTCTCAAAAAAGGCCTAATAGTGCATATGCTTAACCCTTTAAACCCTAAATAGGCTGAATGCCATATTGCTTTATTCTCCCATTTAACTAGAACCCATACTTTTCTAGTAAGGCTAGACCAACTAAATTTCCATTGCCTGCAAATCTCAGTGGAATAATAAACATTAACAGGGACAAGCAAAGCTAAGTGGAATGTTCTACAACTGGGACAAGTGAAGCTTGACAGCGATATCATACAAAATTAGTTTTTTGAAACAAAAACAAGCATGGCCATTACATTTTATCAACATGTCCAGAGTGTTCATTATAAAACTGAAACTTTTTCTAGCACAATGCAAATGTATAATGAACCACAATGGTGTAAGGGAATTTCTTCAAAATTAATGAATGGGGGATTATGCTTTTGAAACAAGACTACCAAGACCAGAAAAGATATGGATAAATTTATTGAATTTTTAACCTAGGTTATTGTACTGGTGCTGTAATCTGAACAAAAAGAGCAGAAAAGACAAATATCAAACATATTACATCTTGAAATTTTGATCACTTGATGATTGAGCAAGAACTTCAAAAATTAATAAATAGTGGGGATGGGGGGGGGGCTAATAAGCCTAGGGGAGAGGGAGGTGGTGGAAAAAAAATTGAAAAATCAATAAGGGTCAGAAAAACTACTTTTAAAAATAATCTGAAGTTAGAGAAGCAAATTGAGAAAATACATGACAACTCTTGTTAACCCACACTGCAAAATTCTGAGGCTGAAAAATTAAAACAGAAATAAAATATGAAAATTTGCACCTCGTCAAGTTTGTTTACAATTGTCCATTGTTTTTCAGCACCACCTGGGCTTGGTTCAACCTCTGAGTCGTCATCTGTAGCCTACAAAGATCCAATCTCTTGATTAAACCTTTTAGTCCCTGATATGTTGGTAAATTCTCCCAACTGTAAAGCCCATACCTTTAACCCGTACTATTGCCGCCGCCTGGTTAGTCAAGTTGGTAAATAAGTGAGGAGAAGATGCTGCCTTTGCTCTAACACCTGCAAACAATTAGACCTTTGCGTCTTCTCGGATAAGGACGTTAAACCGTAGGTCCTGGGTGGCAAACCTCAAAGGGGACTTCGAGTCCTATTGTCTGTTCTCCCGTGACTCCTTGAGTCAAAAATGTCATAAATAAATAAATAAATAAACCCCTTCCCTACCAGGGTCTTTACCAGCCAGAGACCGACGGCCATTTTGGATTTTCTCAGCCACTGGAGTACTCGACATGATTTAATTCGAGCATTGGGGCAACAGGTGAAGCGTTTGTTTTGAGGATCTTGTATATATAAATATATACATCCTTGGTTGTTGAGTGACGCAACTAAAGGCGTATATATATAGCCTTGGTAGCGAAGGGGTTAAGAAATTTACTTTTCACCATCAGTACCACTGAAAATAAATTATTTTTGTTGTAATTGTTGTGTGAGAACTTAGACATTGGTAACAATATTTATTGGGATTGAACGGGTTTAATGATCATCACATCAAATGGATTCAACACACAGTCTCAGGGACTGCTCGCTTATTCCCAACTCTCCTCTCTACACTCCTTTCTAACCCTCATACAAAATCTGATGTGTTGTCACTGTCTCCAAGGCTACTGATCAGGGGAAGGGGATGGGATAGATAATTTCTTAAGATGTATTCGGTATCCTCTCACTTTCCAAACAGTCTTGATCTGTAAAAGTTTTGGTTAGCATGGTTCCACTTACTAACTTAACAAGGTTAGTGAAAACAATTGGCCAAATAAAAAAAAAACACTTGTTTAGCGTCCATTCATCTTAAATTTTCCAGGTTGGGAGGGCGTTTTTTTTTTATGCAGAGTTTTAGTATAGTTCCTAAATTAGACAGTTTGCACCTGCAAGAAAAAACAAATGCCATGCAAAAATAGAAAATAAAGAAAACCATCAACCGTAAACCTCCATATTGATATAAATATTATTCAAATCAAGACCAAGTGCCGACTTTCTGTGAATGAATGAGCAAGAAGCGTTGTGCATATTCTTAGGAGTATGGGGATGAGGATGTGGATTGTGGGCACGTGCATGTTTACTCTTTTTTACAATTATTTTTTGTTTTATACAAAGAAAAAAAAATTGAGGTCGATGCAGACGCTAAACAAGTAATTTTTTTATTATTTTGGCCTTAGTATCACTGTATGGTAATTTTTAATTCAAATTAACTTTGACATGAAAAGCTCTTCAATAGTGTTGTCACATGGCTAATAATTAATAAGGGTTCTGCAAGCAAATTTTGTCTAAATACCTAATCCTTAAAATCTAACCAAAAATGGTATAACCCTGTGCATGGCTTAAAGGTAAAATTCTTCCAAACTTTTTAAATGAAAAGTATGGGGTCTTGAAGGGGGAATTTACCAACACAACTCAAATGGGACTAGTACTGAAATTGTTGAATTATGAAAGATTTGGTAATATAATGCCCGAAATCTTCCAAGTAATCTTCAAGATTTAATAACATTCAGTTTTGTTAATAAAAGTCTAAAATGATTTTGGCTGATAATGATAAGCTGACATCTTATCCTACCGTTTCTTCCACGTTTGGATCTTTTGCAGATTTCTCCTCTTGCTGTTTCTTGAGATCATCAGCAAGCGAGGCAACAGAATCGACAAACCCGGGACAATGACGGAGAACTTGCAACACGGCATTAGCATAACATGTGTTCCCGAGGTTCTTCACCCCGCTGTAAGGTGGCGGAGGACGGTCGAGGGACTTCGTGGGTGTAAATGCCGTACACTCCTCGTCATCTGTTAAACTATGTTTTCTCGGTGGTGTAGATGTTTTGCTAAAAATGGGGTAAAATCTTGACTTAGTATTCTCGGTGTTCTTGCTATTCTGTGTCTCCGAATCGGTTTTTGCACTTTTTCCTTTCAACTTAAGGGAGAATTTTTGCCGCTTTCTTGGTGGACTTTTTGGGCTTGCAGGAGGTGTTTCCAATTGTGCAACTGGCGGCATGTTTTCCGCAAAAAATCTCGATCAAAACACTGATCAGGTTATTTCAAACAGCTCAAATCCCCGCCATTCTTGAGAGGAATCTACCACGTGACATTCAAAAGTGTTCACCAGACTCTTCTGTGGGTACAGGTAACAGGTTTAATATTTGCAGTAAATGATAAAAGTTGTTCTTGAACAGAAAAAAGTATTTGTAAGGAGTAATTCCTCAATACATCTTATTTTCATAAAACGACATTAAATCTTAAGCTTTCACTCTTAATTGCCCGCAAATCTAAGGCAAAACGACTGTTAATTTTTAATAACTTAAGGGGTGAGGGTAGAGTTGAACCGCTTATTTATTTGGCAAGCGGCTTTACCCATGAGCATGAGTAGTTGGCGCGAAACTATATCCGAAGTAAATGTAGTACGAAAAACTGAGGTAACTGGTATCATTCGGTTGCCTCAAATCATACAACCTCTTTAGAATCCCTATTGCTGTTATAATGTTTAGCATAGAAAGCAACGAAGACAAAGCAGCCCGCATGAAATCGGAATTATTGCTTTCTGACCCAAGAAACGAGGACGATGAAGATGAAACTCAGCTTGAGCGAGCTACATGCTCATACCAGAATCTATGCGAACGTTTTCTTTTTAAATCCGGACAGAGAAATTTCAATCGACAGTATGCACATATCTATTCCGTTAGACTTATGGCTATGAGAAAGATGCTTGCTGCAGCTGCGAGGAGAAAATGGGGTAAGCTAATTCACGTTAATTTTCCAAGAATTGTCCATTCGTTGGACAGCAGAACCTCGAGGAAGTCTGGGGCCGGATGAAACGAACGGATGCCCAGGGAGATAAAAATGCTACAATTTGTTCTTGATAGTACAAATTTGAGTAAACTTGAAAATTGCAGCTTTATTCATTGCCAATCTGGGATAAATTTCCTTACCCACCCATACTTCATTATACATACAAAGCCACTGATCTTCCAACCAAAATATCGGAGGTAAATCTCACTTTAAAAGCAGCCCAAAGTTCTTAAAATAACTGTTATGGTTAGGAGTGATGGGGAGGGTTAGGATAAGGACTATACTTTTAATTCCCGAAATGAAAATGTGTTTGGCAACCATAAACTGGATGAAAATGTGAAGTTTGGCAGTCACTACTGTATTACGTATGGGTGAAAACAGAAATTTTATCCCAATCTGTAAACATAATAAAACATTCCAGTAAGGAAGTTTTTCTGTTGTATTGTATCTGAATGTGAACCTACTGTATTAACCTTGACAGAAACTGTTTAGATCTTTCTAACTTACTAACACAGTGGCCCCTTCACAGATAAGACAGTAATCTCAGAAAAAATGTTCAACATTAAGAAGTTTGAGATTAAGAGTTGAAAATTATTGTGGAATTTGCTGTTGGCAAGGTGCCAAGGTACTGTCTAGTGGGAGGTCTGGGTTCAAATCCTGATCTTTCAGATAAATATTGATTTTTTTATTTTGTATGGATTATGTTGAGAGAAAATTCTAGATAGGGATAAACTGGCTGGAGGTGAGGGGAAGATTACTTTTATTTGATATGAAAATAAATTACAAAAGAAAAGTTTTGAAAACCAATACCCTGTGCTTTAACCCTTGCAGGGGGGTCAGTACCGATTAGAAAGTTGGTGGAACTGAAAACAGACGAAAAATGTTGCATCATTGGAACTTTGTTCAAGAAGATGGAACTAAAACCAAGTATATTAAAGGAAATTAGTACAGAGGTGAGATAGATATTTTGGATTCTGTGCAATTACAATAAAGAAACCTTCATAGCTCAAAGAGAAATAGAGTTTTGAGGAAATCTATTGTATGTCAGGTAGATTATTGAAACTCTCCAAAAAAATAGTCCTTTATTCCAATGTCTGATTACAGGCTTAAACATTTTGCTGTAATGCTATGAAGCCTTTCCCTGAAAGTTGTGCAATTGTAGGCATATGCCGCAGCACATGCAAAAATGCCTTGAAGTGAATGATTTATTGCACGTCTAAAATGTCATTTTATAAACTTTAAGTATTTTTAAACTTTCTCTCTATTTTTTGTTTTTTAACAGTTCCTTATGAACAGCACAATAAGACCACTGAGTTGTATTTTAAGACTTCTTTTGACTTTTATCCAACACATTTTGCCTCTGTGTAGACAAAAAAAAGGAAGGCATATATAGCCACAACCAAAATTTTGGGCATGTTCAAATAAACTCCCTTTCAAATTTAACTGAAACAGACTTCATTTTTAGATTTTAGAATATGCTATAAAAGGCATAAAAGAAAATACCATTTATGTTAATAAAAATTATTTAAGTTTTGTTTGGGGCTACATGGTTGAACAAACAGAGGCTGGGATTTTCAGCAAGTCTGCAATTTTTCTCAGGGAAAGGCTTGTACTAGATTTGTAGAGATTTATAGGAGTTGAGTGGAAGCTACAGTATACATAATTTGAATTAGACTAATTATAAAGTTTTGTTAAAGTTTAAGATAGCTTTAGCAAGGTACACATTGCAATGTAAAGAGCCAATAATGCTTATCTATACCAGCACCGTTAATGGAAGTAAGACAATAAGGGTGAAAGATGTTGCCTGCATTCCTGAAATGACTTGTCATATAATGAATAGTTTTGTGAGCGTATATATATATAACCAGACTTTGTTTTTGGACAGCATAACCTGATCCCCCAGCCATCAAGACCCAAATATATTGATGATGGTGATGAACTGTTATTGGAGGATGAAAAAGAAAGAGTTCTACTCACAGGAAACATTTCTGCCAATGAATCTGTAACAGGTATTGTTTACTTATTGTTTTAATAATTATTGAAAAATACTGAATATTGTTTGATATTGATTGAAGAGTCTATTGCAAAAAGTGACTTTTGATGAAAATAATTATAAACTATCCCTACATTATCCTTATTATCTCTTTATATATTATTAAAAATGTTTTGAGCATGGTTGCTACAGTTTTGTGTCAGTTACTGTTTGCCCAGTGTGTCCTATGAAGCAAAATTAGTAGTAGCAGTACTGTACTAGTCTAGTTGCACAGTATAAATAGTAGTAGTTAACACCGGCTCAAATTAATTTGGAGACGCTCAAATTAATTTGGAGAAAAATTGGAAAAATTAAGAAAAATAATAATAATAAAGAATATAATAAAAATAAAGAAAAATTTTACGAACAGATGTTTTAACAGACCAGCAAAGTTTGCCGTCTCCAGCAAACTTTGCTACTGTCTAATAAGTTTGCTTCTTGTGGGGGAAAGGTTAAGCAACAAACGCTGATTGGTTAAAAGACGAGCAAAGTTTGCCCTTTTGGGCAAACTAATTTTTCTCCAAATTAATTTGAATGGGTGTTAGTTGAAGTAGTATCAGTAGAAGTAGCTTAAAAGTAGTGGTTGTAATAGTAGTAGAAGTAGTAGTACTTAGTAGTAGTCATAGTAGTAATAGTTATCATAGTAGTAGTAGTTGTAGTAGTAGTGAAGTGTTTGCTTTATTGACATGATGTAAATTGTTACATATTGTCAAAGCGACCTATTTTTTACAACATTGATTGAAAGGCATTTGGGCTAATTACATTATTTGTATATTTCTAATCATAATCAAACTTAAAAAAAAAAATTACAAAGGGTTTCGAAACTGTAACAATAACAATATAGTAATAGTAGTAGTAATAGTAGTAGTAGTAGTAGTAGTAGTAGTAATAATAGTAGTAATAGTTGTAGTAGTAGTAATAGTAGTAGTAGTAGTACAGTAGTAGTAGTAGTTGAAGTAGTAACAGTAGAAGTAATTTACTAAAAGTAGTGGTTGTAGTAGGAGGTATTGGTGTAGGTTGTGGTTACAATAATCGGGGGAATTAGACACAGTTGGTATACCCTTAGTGTGAATGTCTATGGGATTTTGTACATAAACGCTTTGAAACATTGAACTCCACCAGATTTTTGTAAAAGCAATGAAAACGGTGGTCCATTTTTGTTGCAACACATGCTCTCTGCAGTCATAGTATGCCATAAAATGTTGTAAGTTTCAAATCAAATAATATTGTTTAAGAATAATGTAAAAATTGCATAATTTAATGCATAATTCCTAAAAAAATGCATAATTTACTGCATAGTTACCCTTTAATGCTGTATATTTTTCCATTTTTCACCGCATAATATCAGAGGGTCTGGTTTGTGGAAAATGACTGTGTTACATAAAATGCTAAGCATTATAAGCTAGGGTAGAAGAAACAAAACCTTGGTGAAATTTTTGTTTGTCATGTTTGATCTATAGGGACTGTGGCTGCAATAAGTGGTAAGACAATTGATGGTGGGAAATTTGAAGTAGAAGAGTTTTGTTTCAGCGGTTTACCATACCAAAGAGCTTCAGAGCTTGATGCAAGTCTTGTCCAGGGAGATGATAGGTAAGTGTTTTTAGGGAAAGGGGGTTGGTTTCCGTGGGGGGGGGGTGCTCTGTGAAGAAAATGGTAGGGATGACTGTTGGAAAAAAAGCCCCTAAAAATACCAATTAAGCAATAAAATGTTTCCACCAAATAAAACACCCCTTGGTCTAAAAATTGTCCAAAAATTGACTTTTTGCTTATTGATAGCTTAGTAGTGAGGCGACTCTAAGTCTGCTCATGATTGCCCTGAGCGTGATTTGCATTAAATAATTGCATGTGCCTTCTTACTAGTACACACATTTGCTAAAACAAGGGACTACAATCAGTCTTAGAATGCATAGCTCCAATTTTTGCAAACCCCAAAAATTAACCAGGCTCTTGGTTCTTGAAACACAGATGTTTTAAAACCCCTAAAAAGTTCCGAACTGACTATTTTAATTCTTAACCCTTTCACCTCTGGTCATTTTGCTCGCACCAGTGCCCTCAACCCCGGTCATTTTCAGATGTCATTTCCAAACTGAGTGCGTTCACTTCAGATGTAAAATAAAAAGTAAAGGACACATTTTCACTATGAGCAAGTTGTTTTCATTTTAAAGATCAGAAAATTTCCTTTCGAAAAACAAAGTTTTCCAAATTGTTTGGTGAATATTCAAGGTTTTGAAGAGCTTGAGGTTTTGACATTTCAACAACACGCGACACGTTTTCAGTGTTTTTACAAAATCACTTTTTAGTTGTTAGCTGTTTTAGAATCGAAAGAAAACTTAAACATATTAGGTTTCTTTAAAAAAAAGGCAGTCAAGTGCAACAATCCTAATCCGTTTTGTAAAAAATTGGAATCCAAATTTGCTAAAACTTCGAAG
>JAOBAT010064096.1:0-16736 GCA_026413305.1 Hydrozoanthus tunicans
CACGAATAGTAAAGGACAATTCGGACTTAATTCGGTGAAAATAACGGTCACAAGTCTTTACAATACTAGCTGCTACAATATCAATCATTAACTATATACTGATATTATCTTAGCGCCCGTGTTTACAGTAAACCTTTAAGCAAAAGCAAAGGATGGCACATCTTACTTAGCTCCTGAGCCAGATGTCAAATTAGTCAATTTGTAAAAAAAATGTTTTTTTGAGGATTTTTTCTAGCGAAATCTCTCACGTTCGAACTGACTTTTTGTGGTGGGAAATTGGCGAGCACGTTCCATCCGAGTAGTTTCCTTCTCGGAACGCCGAAAAAGATTATGCTATTTATTTGATTGGTCTCTGTCGAAGACTAGTTGAATTTGCGTCATCACAAGAATGTTGTTTTGTTCAAATTCATTGCAATCAATCATTGTGACTGTAAGTAGTTTCGTGGTCAGCAATCTCTAGCCTGCCTGCTGACTCCAGTCTTCGCTTGGCAAGTTGAACGGCTATATAAAAAACAAGCGGATATGGTTAGAAACACCGCTGACAAACATTTGAAGTAAAAAGAATAATAACAGTGCTCAGCCCGTTTTTACACGAGCTACTCTAAACACACTAATAAAAGCGAGGTCCAGTTGGAAAAACGGTCTCCAGCACCGTGCTTGGGTCAATCTCAAGAAAGAAGAATGAAGATCAATCGTTTGGTTCGTCTTTTCTAGGCAGAGGATCACTTTCTCACAGATAAAACCTTCTCAAGACTGCTTCAAGGACTTCATCAGTTAAGGCGTCAACACAAGTTGCGCTGGGATAGCACTCAATCGCGAGTAAAAGCGCGGGATGATTTATATCGTGGTCGAAAACTGAAGAATATTGAATATTTGCCTGAAAACACTGGATGCAGATTAATTCATTAAAGTGAATTACAAACGTAAAAGAAAATGGAACACGAAAAGTAGATTAGTAGGGAAAGGGAATATTTACCTCGGGAGCATGAGGAGCTTTAGCCAGCTCAGGAATTCAGAGCAGGATCTTTGTTGACAACACGATATAACTGTATTAGCAGCACTTCGCTCATGCAAAAACAGAGCTATTGTCATACCAAAAAGTTCTTTGGCCGAAATCGGGTAAACTGAATTCATAAAGTATTAACAAACGTGTTCTATTTCTCGTTTATAGAACTCAGAAGCCGCAAAGTAAAGGGATATGATGATCTCCAAGGAAGGAAGATTTTATTTTCTCTCAACGCGCCAAGATCAAGAAGCGAGCTTATTTGCGCTTCGCCGTGTTTATAGTAAATATTTAAGCAGAGGAAAAGTGTGGTACAGCTTACTAAGCTCCTGAGCCAGATGTCAAATTAGTCAATTTGTAAAAAGAAAGTTTTCGAGGATTTTTTATAGCGATATCTGTCACGTTCGAGTTGACTTTTTGTGGTGGGAAATTGGCGATCTTGTTCCAGCCGAGTAATTTTTCTTCTCGGAACGCCAAAGAATATTATTCTATTTCCTTATTTGGTCTCTGTCGTAGACTAGTTAAATCTCCGTCATAACAAGAATGTTGTTTTGTTCAAATTCGTTGCAATCAATCATTGTGACTGAAAGTCCTTTCGAGGTCAGCAATCCGTAGCCTGCGTAATGATTCCGGTCTTCGCTCGGCAAATTGAACGGCTATATAAAAAGCAAGCCGATACGGGTAGACAAGCGATCTAAGACACACCGCTGACAAACAATGGAAATAAAAAAACAGTAAAACAGTGCTCAGCCCGTTTTGAGACTAGCTCCTCTTCCACATATGTAAAAGCGAGGTCCAGTTGGAAAAGACCGTTGACACCACCATGCTTGGGCCGATCTCAAAAAGAGACACATGACGGCAAAGTTCATATTTAAATACCTTATTTATTCGAATTAGCATCCAGTGGTTGCTAACTAACTTTTTTGCGTTTTGTGGTGGGCACTTATTCAAGGTGGGCGATAATTGATTCCTCACTTTTTCAACTAGTAGCAAATTATTTTGTTGAAACATAATAATGAAAAAGTGTTCTCGCTTTTTACCCTTCACTCAGGATAAGCTTTTCCACTCTCATAAGAATTGCTATCCAAACAAATTAGTTTTTCCACCATTAAGCATCTGAAGAAGTTTTTTGGTTTTGTAACAAGCTGTTGATGTTAAAAAACAAAAGAGAGAATACGAGAACATGCACGAAAGTTTTTTCTAAGGCGCCCTTCCGAAGATAAAACTCTATATCTGGGATACCCGCTTGGCGGGAATGTGATTTGCATGCACGGGCTGCAACGTAGCGGTTACATACAAAAACAATATAATCTAAACCACTGCATAGACATTTAATTCAACTTGCCGTTTTTCATTTCCTCTTCGACAGCCTCAACCCCCAAAGTCCTCAAGCAGCATTCTTCCGGATAAGATAAGTATAAATTGTTGGACCTGTTTTCTAATTTTTTCAATGGAAAATGCGTCGACGGAAGTCAGAGAAAGCTAATTTCATTTTTATAAAACAAAAAACAGCTATCCAAACAAAGCAGTTTGTTTGATCACATAAAAAGTGCAGAAATTCGGCTAAAGTTCCTCCGTATTTTTCTTCGTGAAATGAGTGCAAATGGATTTGAGGAATAGGATACCAGCCAGTAATTAACCTGAACTACAGCATGTAGCATGTTTTCTGACCGTTTCGTGGAAAATGTAATGGAACAGTTCCAAACAAAGCATTTGTTTTTGATTATAAAACAGTCTATCTTGAAAAGACAGGTGTGTTCAGCACCGAGGCACGGCTGAATGACCGAGTTGCACCGAAGTGAGGTCTGCGCAGCGATGCACTCTGGGATACACGACTCGTTATCTTTTGATTAGTACAAAAATATCCCGTTAGGGGGACTGGTAAAAAGTGATCGACAGTTTATTACTGTCTCTCGAAGGGGAGGTGAATTGCGGTGGATAGTAAACCGAATCGCAAAGCGTAAAAGTGTCTCACAGATAAATAAGGGAAAATTTTTTCAGTATTGACAAAAGTAGTTAGATGGAATGTTAAATTTTCTTAAAATATAAATAACGGAATCTTTTGACAACTTTCTGCTTCAGCAAAAACCACGCTCATTATTTTGCTAAAAACTCAGTGTTTGCACCGAAATAGAGTTCACTAATACGTCATTGTTAAAACCCTTAAAATTCTTTATAATTTTCGGTTTTCTTCCTGTGTGGTATCAGACCACTTCAAGCTAACTCGAGTAATTCAAGTGTTCAAAAAGGCTCAGACTGTGAAACTTGATAGTATGGTCCAATATCTTTGCTCATTATCTTTAAGAGAATTCTTGAAAAATTGATGTACCAAAGGCGATCTCTTTCATTGATAAGAACAATATAATGTACAGCAAACGATTCGGATTCATATCTAGTTACTCCATTGACCAAACCATCCTATGCAACGCAGATAAAATACAGAGTTCAATCAAACAAGGGTTATTCCCTCGTGGCATCATCTTAGGCTCAAGGTGGTCATCCGGATCCACTTAAAAAAATGAATAACGAAATCTTTTGACAACTTTCTGCTTCAGCGAAAACCACGCTCGTTATTTTGCTAAAAACGCTCAGTGTTTACACCGAAATAGAGTTCACTAGCACATCATTGTTAAAACCCTTGGATATTCTTTATGGTTTTCGGTTTTTGAAAAAAGGATGTGCCAAAGGTGACCTCTTTTATTGATAAGAACAATATATTGTACAGCAAACAATTCGGATTCAGATCTGGCTACTCCATCGACCAAACCTTCCTATGCAACACCGATAAAATACAGAGTTCAATCGAACAAGGGTTCTTCTCTTGTGGCATCATCTTAGAGTCAAGGTGGTCATCCGGATCCACTTAAAAAATGAATAACGAAATCTTTTGATAACTTTCTGCTTCAGCAAAAACCAAGCTCATTATTTTGCAAAAATCTTGAGCAGTGTTTAAACCGAATTAGAATTCACTAACACATCATCGTTAAAACCCTTAGAGATTCTTTATAGTTTTCGGTTTTCTTCCTATGTGATATCAGACCACTTCAAGTTAACTAGAGTAATCAAGTTTTCAAAAAAGGCTCAGACTGTGAAACTTGAACGTATCGTCCAATATCTCTTCTGAGTACCTTTAATTATAAAAGAATTCTTGAAAAATTAATGTACCAAAGGTGATCTCTTTTATTGATAAGAACAATATATTGTACAGCAAACGATTCGGATTCAGATCTGGCTACTCCATCAACCGAGCCACCCTATGTAACATCGATAAAGTACAAAAATCATTAGAACAAGGGTTATTCTTTTGTGACATCCTCAGTTAAAGTGGCCATTCACTCGAAGAGATATAGGGAAAAAAGGCCTTTTGGTGGAGGGGGCGATATACCTTAAAAATGCTCTGTACATTAGAGAAACAAACCCTCTTTGAAATAAATCTCCAAAGTTTTTAAAATTATTTTTTTGTCATTTTCCGGCGGGGGAAAAAAATTGAGTTCGCAACAGAGAAAATTCTTATATTTTCTTTAACGATTTTCCCTTACCAACAGTTAGGGAAAAAAAATGAACAAGTTGGAGGTTTGCAACATAAGTAATTATATTTAGGACATATACAATTTTTTTTTGCTCATCACAGCTTTTCATTCTCACCCAATTGTTTTTATAATGGGGGTTTCTTTTATCAACCTCAAGAGAGTTTGTTTTGTTGTCATGCCAATAAGAGACTCAAATGTCTGTTGTATTGGTCTCATTTCATGACAGGTATTTGCAATGTGATAGGTACTTCTTGAAAAAACATGATTTAGGATTTTTTAAATTTTAGAAGATAATCTTAAGCAAAGCATTTGAAACAGTCAGCCATTCAATCTTGTTAAACAAACTCTAGGGCTACAGTACGCTATACGTGGAATGGCTAGAGAAAGGTTTGTTTCGTACTTAACTGGTCGTAAGCAATTTGTCTCGATAGGTAAAAAATGCTCCAGCCATCTTATTAGTTCTTGTCGTGTACCTCATGGATATGTACTTGGACCATTGGACCAATTTATTTTTATAATGGGGTTCCTTTTATCACCCTCAAGAGGGTTTATTTTGTTGTCATGGCCACAAGAGACTCAAATGTCTGTTGTGTCGGTCTCATTTCGTGACAGGTGTTTGCAATGTACATGTGATATGATTTTGTTTTTTGTCTAGAAGACTATCTTAAGCAAAGAATTTGACACAGTTAACCATTCAATAGTGTTAAACAAATAAGAGAGCTATGGTATACGCCGAGTGCCTAGGAATGGTTTCTTTCGTGCTTAACGGATCGTAAGCAATTTCTCTCGATAGGCAAAAATGCTCCAGACATCTAATTAATCCTTGTGGTGTACCTCAAGGATATGTACTTTGACCATTGTGCTTTTTCTTTTATATATTAATGACTATAGCAAAGTGTTCAAAGTTCTTTTTGTTTCACTTGTTTACTGATAATTCTAATTTGTTTTGTGCCATTAAAAACCTAAAAGTCAGTTGAAAGCTCCATCACTAACGAGCTTAAACAAGTCAGAAGATCGCTCTGTGCTAACAAACTCCCCTTAAATATCGACAATCGAGTTTTGTAATTTTTCATCCGCACCAACAAAAGAAACCATTCTCACCACACATTGCTATTGAAAATAAATCCGTTCAAGAGGATAGGGCAGTTAAAAACCTGGGCTTTATGTTGAATTCCAGTCTTAAGTGGAACACCCACATTACCCATGTGATGATGAAAGATAAAAGAAATAGTGGCTTGCTACCAAAAATCAGACATTTTATAGACCAGCACACGCTCTTACATTTATACGATGCTCTAATCTTACTCCGTGATGGCTGGGGTCAAACATATGACTCCAACATTAATCCTCTTCCTACAACAGAAACGTGCTATACAAATTATCACCTTTTCCCCTTACAGTGAGCATACAAGCCCTTTGTTTAAGTGTTTGAAATTGGTTAAACTACAAGACCTTGTTAAAATCCGCATCATTTATGATCAAGTACCATAACAATGCTTTGCGAAAATTCTTTTCCCACACCTGTCAACCAGGTGGATTACTACAACACCAGACTATCTTCTAGAACCTCATATTCACTTAGTTGACCAAGAACAGGTTATGGACTTCGCAACATTAGGTACTAAGGACCAGTCATTTGGAACTCCCTAGACACCTGTCTCAAATCATAACTTTTCCTGTCCTTAAACGTAAGTTAAAAGAAACTACATTGGCCACTACTGGGCGTTTTCAAATCTAAACAAGTCGGTTAACCTCTACTTTCTCTTTCAAATTTTAAAATTAAGTAACAATCTGAGTAAGTATTTTCATAATTAAGTTAATTTTTATTCTTTCCAGATCATTCAATCATTTTATTCAAGTTGGAAGAATTTTGTTTTTAAATTTAAAAAAAACTATTTGCGAGATTTGTTTTGGAGCTCTGCGATTGGTTAAATAATTATAACACAAAAAACGTTTGCTTAAAAGTAGAAGCTCTTACTTAAAAACTATGTTGTACAATGGTTGTTGTATTCTCAGGATGAAAATCTAAACATTCTGGTGTGAGAAAAAGCGAAATGCCGCAGAACAATGGAAGGTACTTTAGTTTATATCGAACCATTACTTAAACAACTCTGCTAATCTCTGCTCTCTGTACCTAACTCACTTCTGCTCTCAACGAAACGGACTCAACTTAGTTTCAAGTATTGTGTTCAAGTGTTTTACGTTGTGTGTATGAGGGTGTGTGAGTTTTCACCTTCCTGACCCAATAAAAAAACATTCACATTGATATTTACGAAAAGGGTTGCCTAGCTTGTCAAGCCCCTATGGTTTTTCTAGGCTATCTGAGCGGATAAATTATTTATAATTATTTATGATTGTATACGTAACTATATGTGTTAGACATATTTCGTCTTAATTACTTTGTATTTATGTTGTACATATTGTGAACTACATCTGTATATACCTACGATAGGTCGAATAAAGTTGTTGTTGTTACAGATATACCAGCCTTCCATTTTTATCAGAAACGTTTAGTTTATAGTCCTAACTTGTCTTGGCCTGTCAGTATTCAGTAATTTTTTTAGTATTCATTTATTTGCCATTGATTTATATTGTATTATTCTGTATTCTATTTACTAACACTTATGCACGTATCAATGTAAAGCCAGGGGGGGGGGAGGGAGGGTGCGGGCATAGGTCGGGCATTTGACACGATTTTTAGGCCCGTGGGCTGGGCATTTGACAATACTGGCCTGACAATACGAGACTGAAACGCGACCTCGTCATCGACTCGTGGATCCTCCGAGCGTCGCTTCCTAAGCCATGACAGTGCATTCATAAGATGCTCTTGAATTTTTTTTCGTTCAGTTGCATGGTGAGCTGGAAGTTGCAATCAGGCTTTTGCGTAGAAAACTTATATGTGCTCAATAACAATCGATAATTCCACAAAGATAATACGAGTTCTTGCCTTTTTCTTTTGCAACCGTGTTAGAAACAAATATTATGTATTATATGAAAAAAATGCTAACGTATTTTTTATAACACCCAAGTTTCACATTCAGAACCTTCTGTAACTGCCTTGTTACCCGGGCCGGGGGAGGGGAGATATGATGTATTTTGTGTTACCGGGGTGGGGACCTTGAACTTAATTTGACGATTTTTCGATGCCCGACCCATGGGCGTTCTACAAAAATCTCGGGTCACAGACACAAATCCCCACCCTTGCCCGCACCCTTCCCCCCCAGGCTTTATATTGATAGGTGCATTACATGGCAAAGTCTGTTGCGAAGCATATCCCTTGGTTTCAAGAATTTAGACACCCTTTGTTTTACCTTAGTACAGCATATATTTACATGCAATTTGTTAGAAATGCAATAAAAAGCTGTAATTGAATTCTAATTGAAAAACTGTTTTGAAATTTATACACATTAACATAACTTGCTTAAAAAACGCCGAGAAAAGCTTTACTTGAAATGTCGTTCTGGTAGAACTTTTAAGACTTAGTTGTACATACGTGGAAAAAAAGTACAATTTCAATTTCTTAGAAAATGTAGTGAACGTTGAACAATTTTAGATGTTTTCTGGGATGTAGTCATAAAGTTATTTATTATGAATTTTGAACCTTCCTATCGAACAAAAAATTGTCAGAAAACCCAACTGGTTTTGAAACCAATGATAGGATTCAAAGACCAACGATTTAACGTCTCATCTAAAAAAGGCGCGAAGGACTAATCGTTCTGGACGGGAATCTAACCCGGCCCCCCCCCCCCCCCGCACGACAAGCTGGCGCCTTACTAACTGGGCTAACTAGGTCCTAGGCCTACTCTTGATACGAAGAACATTAAACTGAGGATTGAATAGGCTCCTTGAGTCGGCTACTGTTGCCTAAGTGCTCTGGTGGACCGCCCTTGAAGATGGTTCTCGGCAGGTGAGTTACCACGCTTCATTTCAATATGGGTTTCCTCTTGCTTCTTACAACATGGGTTACATCGTGTAAGAAAGCTGAACAGAGCAAGGAAACTTTTCCTGTAGCTCCTTAGGAAGATGCAGTAAATGAACGGATTGACAGCTGGATAAACATAAGCAAGATAAATTGCGGTAAACCTCGCGCGCTCTTCTTCGCAGGGTTTGTTAGAACGCATAACAAAAGCGAACAAGAACCCGTACACATTCAAGGGAAGCCACGATATGAAAAAAACGATAACCACCGTCAGCAACATAAGGCTTACTCGCCTTCGTGTCTTTGCTCTAAGCCGTGCCACTTGCGACGAGAAATGAAAGTTGACTTTTTGTCTGTGTAGGAAGATGACGATGGCCGAGTAAAGACTGGTCATGAGTACGAATGGAATCACGGTGAAAGCAACAAGGGTGATGATCCACCGAACTTTAACCGCTTCGGCGTGGTTAAAGGGTGGTGGCCAAATATTGGTACAGTAAAGAGTTGTTCCTTTGTGGACGAGTTTGGACGTATAGAAAAGTGGCGAAAGGTAAATCGCTCCAACTATCCAAGTCAGGGCGATAACGATGAAACACGACCTCTTGCTACGAATCGGTTGTTTTCTCATTGGAAAGACAACGCTGAAAAATCGCTCAACTGCAATAATTTCTAAAGTCAAAATTGAAACTGTCACCGATAAGTCTCCCATAAACATCACCAGCTTGCAAGTTATAGTTCCAAAGATTCCGTCTAGTGGCCACTCCTTCGACCAAATGATATTTTTCATCCGCCTCGGGTGGAAAAAAACCGTAAGCAATAAATCGGATGCCGACATGTTTAAGATAAAGAAGTCGATGGTTGATCGTAAGTTTCGGTTCCTGTAGATTGCTGCAACAACCAAAACATTTCCGCCAAACGTGACGATCATCAGCACAGAATAAGCTATGGTCTTGAAGACGTTGCCCAATGTTGAGTCAAAAAACGGATCGCAGTCTTGGAGTGGAGGAGTTTGAGTGAAGTTCATTGTTGAACTTGGCTGGAAGTGAAAAAAAACTCGATCTTTAACAAGAAAGATACTTCAGCCTTTTAAAAGATTTATTTGAAAAATTGTGATATTTGCAGTAAGTTGTGTTTACACGTACCTGTAGGCTTTAGCTCTTCGCTCTTAAAAATATTAATTCGTTTATCATTTTGGCTATGGTTAACTATTGAAATATCGTCGGTAGGAGTTTTAAATCACATTGTTTAATATCTAAGACTTACGGTTACTCTTTCCTCTGTTAAGAGAAAACAAGGAGAACTCAAGACAACGATCGCGGAGCATGTAATTTTTTTTTATTTACTGTTTCAAAACAACTATATAATTGACACGGAGGATTTCGGAGGATTTCTTTAAAAAATAAAATATATAGTTTTCGTGAGTTTTTCTTTGGAAATTTCTTGAACACTCAAGAATATTCCGTGAAGGTCTTATTTTCTTTTAATTCTGGCTTTCAATACTTGATTTCCCGTTGGTATCATCGAAGAAACGGTTCTTAGAAGCAATGTCAACAATCTCGTAGCTCAACTATTCTTTAGATAGCTACAAAGTTGTGTTTGTGAACGTGCTCACAGACATTGTAAAGACCTATATTCCCTCCGAGAATTTTCATTCCTAGATATCGGAACCCTACATTTATCTATTTTTCTTATTTCAAGTACTGGTTTTGAAATAGAATGAGGAAACAATTTTTATCTTCTGTTATGTTGATAGTTGAAATATGTTCTTAGATATCTGGCTGTCAGGAACAAGCTGGTGCGGCTTTTCAAAAAAAAAAAAAAAGACATTGATCTGAAAAGTGTTTCAGCTCGTATAACACAAAAACCGACAACGACGGCAGAAAAAAAAGATCAATACAAAAGTTGCATATCGGAATGCAACGTGATGGCAACCTCAACGCCATCAACTTGAAAACTAAATATGAAAAAATCATTTTTGAAGTTTTTACGACTACGAGAACGACTTACAGCAAACATTCTTAATCCTCATTTACCTTTAACAAGATCACTCATTTCATCTATTCTGTTCAGAAAGCGTTACTCGGACAAAAAAGAAAGCAAACTAGCCAACGTTAGCAAAAAGGACGAGCAAGATGTGTGTCACGAAACTAAAAGAGGAAATAATTTTACAGCGACCACAAAATACATCAAGTAAGTGTCTCGTCGTCTTTTCTGCGTCTTCATATCTTCAGACCTTTTCTGCACATGACAAAAGCTTTTAAGGGAATATCAATTGAAAGTAAGATTGACGAACTTGATATTTCGTCGGATGGACTGGTTTTTGAACAGAAAATTTTGTTGAAAAAAAAAAGAAAAAAGGTAGCGTCTAACTAGGAGGATGCAGCACATAAATGTACACGGAACTTGGTAATATAAGCGAGAACATTGCGCAAAGAATAAAATGCAGGTAAATACAATCAGTAGTTTTTACCAATTACGAGGAAGTACCAAGTCAAGAAATGCTGCACTGCATCTTTTTCTCTTTAGGCGGTGCGGTGACTCAGCGAGTAAGAAACAATTCGTTTTAGTTCCTGAAATAAGACGAAAGTTTGTTCCATCATTAGTCGTACTAGTCGTTTTTCTGCGGGTTCTTCTCTTCGTTGCTATGATTACTAAGGAAAACATTGATTTATTCAAGTTATATAGTAAATAAGGAATAGAAAAATAATGTGAAAAGAATTGTTTTCTCCCAATGAACCACTTTGATTTAAAAGAAGAAATGAGGGACTATATTAATATAAGATATTTCGTTTGGGGACAAACTCACCAATTTATGTTGTCCTCCGATGTAACCAAAATATACCTTGGAACGAATCGTAAGTTTTGGTATGTCTACTAAAGCAAATGGTCTAAACACAATGTCCTCTGGTGCTTGAAATAAGAATTGTTCTATCCCATAGAACGATATCAACGTGTTATTTTCCGCATAGATGCGATGTCACAAATCAAATAATTTGACATTGAGTCTGATATCATGGCTCGCTTTCAGGGCTAAGTTTTGTGATCCTGTCTTCTAATTGTTCTGGGAAAAAGTCCTATGATAGAACTCCCAACAAAAAATTTGTTTTGATCACGTAAGAATTGCATTTGTTTTAATTTCTCAAATTTTTGCGTGCTGTAATCTAAAACAATTTCAATTTGTAATCTAAGACATTTCAATTTCAATCTGTAATCTAAGACATTTCAATTTGCAGTTTTGCCTTCCTCTTCGACAGACGTTAAAACTAATTTTTTTACAAAAAAAAAACTATTATAAAAAAATAAGTGGATTGATCACTTAGTAAGTGCGGAAAACTAAAGTTCCCATTCCCGTGGTCGATACATTGGGCATATTCCTGCTTCTGCTGCTTGTACTCTCCTTTCCCATCCGATAGTTGCATCCCTGATGACCTCACCTCAGTCTTTCACTGTATCCAGAGTAGTATAGTAGGGATGGAAGTAGCCCCTTTTTTGGGGCGCAAATGAGGCGCATACATAAATTATCTCTGGGATGACATCATAGCTCATGAATAAAATGCGGGGTAATGAATTATCTCTTTTGTTTTCCAACCTCATGAATAAAATGCGGAGCCGGTATAAAGTCTTTTGTTATGAAAATAATCCCAACGGCCGTTTTTCTAAAGTGGCGCTAAACGCATTAATTATGCAAATCAGCAATGGTTTTGCTTCGTCGTGATTGGTTCGTCTGTAAACGTATCGTTTTCAGGATGACACCATGTTTCTATTTTTGTCTTTGGATAAGACGCTATGAAACTAGCGAAAGCAAGCCGTATTGCCATTTCAGCCGAGCAACAGTTCACAAAGAAAGGTATAGCGAGTTTAGAACTTATGCAAATCCAGGAAAGATATAAACAAATAAAAAAACTTAATCCCCTATTGTTTTGTTTTTGACAGCTGTCGGCGCGATTTCGCATATTAGTGAGGCTGTAAATGGTTGAGTGAGTTTTTAAATATTTAATTAGGGCGCTAGTAAGCATACCAGCATTTGATGGTTAAACTGTAAAAAAGATTTATCTTTAATTTAATGTTGATAGTTGAAATAAGTTCTGAGATATCGGGCTGTCAGAATTACGAGGAGCTTAACCCGTAAAAAAAGTAGAGGAACTACACAGTGGTCTCAATGTCTGGTCTTATATCTTAAACTGATGTTGGTTTTTAAAAAAAGACTTGTTAAAATTGACAAATACAATGTGAAAACTTTTACGACTTTGAGAAAGACTTACAGAAAATTTTCTGTACCTCATTTACCTTTAACAAAATAACTCTCATCTACTTCTTTTCAGAGAGTACAATACGGACGAAAGGGAAACCAAACTAGCCATCCGTGATAAAAAAGGGTAAAAAAGGAAGTGTATTTAATTTTATAAACTGTTGTTGTCGATGTTGCGTTCTCATAACTCAAACTCTCGTTCAGGATCCCCACAGAAGTTCTTTCAAAGAGAGAGAGAAGAAAGAGAACAGAAGAGAAAAAAATTCCAAAATGCGAGAAGAGAAGAAATTATAAAATGCGTCTTCGTATCTTAAACTTTCGCTTTTGATCCCCACAGAAGTTCTTTCAAAGAGAGGAAAACTAAGAGAAAAAATTCTAAAATGGTTCATTGTATTTTAATCTTTCGTTTTTGATAACCACAGAAATTCCTTCAAAGAGAGGAAACCGAAAGAAGAAATTCTATATTGCGTCCTCGAATGTTAAACTCTCTTTCTGGATCCCCATAGAAGTTCTTTCAAAGAGAGGAAACCAAAAGAAGAAATTCTAGATTGCGTCCTCGTATGTTAAACTCTCTTTCTGGATCCCCATAGAAGTTCTTTCAAGAGAGGAAAACCAAAGTGTGGTGCACGCTTAGAGCCCTCATGGTTATGCAGGAAAGAAATAAATCGATTCTTCACATCAAAATACAATAAAAAATGAAAGTTAAAAAAAATTTAATTCTTTGGAAGACCTTGTTCAGTAGTGGACCACATCATGACATTTTGGGTTCCTGTAAAATTGACTAATGTAAAGGAATCACACTTTCTTTTATACAGATTACTGTATTTTGTGAATAACAGACGTAATATGCACGTTGGAATGAAGAACAATCGTCTGGTTCGTCTCTTCTAGGAAGAGGATCACTTTGTCACATATAAAACCTTCTCAATATTGTTTCAAGGACTTCATCAGTTAAAACCTCAAGCTGCGCTGGGAAAGCACTCAATCGCAAATAAAAGGGCGGGATGATTTATATCGGGGTCTAAAACTGAGGAATATTGAATATTTGCCTTGAAACACTGGATGAGGATTAACTCAATAAAGTGCATGACAAACTTAAAAGAAAATGGAACACAAAAAGTAGATTAGTAGGGAAAGGGAATATTTACCTCGGGAGCACGAGGAGCTTTAGCCAGCTCAGGAATTCAGAGCAGGATGTCTATTCACTACACGATATAACTGTATTAGCGGCACTTCGTTCATGCAAAAACAGACCTACTCCCATTACAAAAAATTCGAGATCGGGTAAACTGAATTCTTAAAGTATTAAGAAACGTGTTCTGTTTCTCGTTTACAGAATTCAGAAGCAGCGAAGTAAAAGGATATGATGATCTCCTAGAAATGCATATTTTATTTTTTCACAACGCGCCAAGGTCAAGAAGCGAGTTATTTTGCACTTCGCAGTGTTATAGTAAATCTTTAAGCAAAGGAAAAGGGTGGTACATCTTATCAAGCTTCTGAGCCTGGTGTAAAATTAGTCAGTTTGTAAAAAAAAAGTTTTTTTGAGGATTTTTCTAGCGAAATCTGTCACGTTCGAGTTGATTTTTTGGGGAGGGAAAATGGTGAACATGTTCTACCCGAATAGTTTTCTTCTCGAAGCAACAGAAATAACCCATTCTATAGAAACCTCTTGTTCTTTTATCATTGTCCGCCAGCACTCGATCTAACTATAGCTGTGTAGCATGTTGCTTCGTTAGCTTTGACTATGCTACTCAAAAGTTACGGAGCCAGTCCATTTATTCATTTGAAAATGATCAAAGGTATCCTCTAAATAACGAATTATGTTATCACTGCGACATTTTATGCAGTTTGATTGCCTTTGTTACAAAAACTAGCTTGCCCTTTGACTTGCTAATAGCAATTTCTGAACGACCTGCCATACACCATTACGTAATTGTCTTCGAATAGAATCGTGTATTCGCTCACGTAGATGTTTGTTTTGCTTGTTCGGTTTTGGCTAAAACACGGTATTTTTCATGTAAGCTCAAAATTTCTAATTTTTCAGAAGAGTAAACAGTATGCGAGCAGTTGCTTACCGCACCAACTAGTAACAACAACAACAACAACAATTTATTTAGTCCTCGTTAGTCAGAATTTACCGTATTTTTACAGATAGTTACAGATAGTTATTATAATAGGAGGAACACAGCTACTTAAAAATAGCATTGGCTAGTCGAGTTAAGTGGCTGTGGTCAGGCGGAAGTTACAGTTATTATTTGTTGAAAAGTAGTATCAAGACAATGTATATTAAGTACAGGAAAAAAGAAAAAGAGAAAAGGAAAAAAAAACAGGAACAATGACAAGAACAACAATTGTAAAAAAACTATTAACAACTAAGTAAGGGGCATATTGGTAGTAAAGTGCATCACATATCTGAGTATTTACTGAAGATAGATTTTTCAAAAGTTTCTTAAATATGATTCAATTTTCTAAATTGATGTTCTTTTGGATTGAATTCCAGACTTTAGCGCCTGTGAAGCGGATACTGAATTTGCCATAATTTGTTCTTATTTTTGGGATGTAGTATGCATTTTTGGAAGCCAACCTTGTACTGTAATGGTGAACATTTCTCACGCGGTTGAAAAAATTAAGAAAAACAGCAATATAGCATTCTGTTTCCACTGGTCTTACCCACACTCCTGTTAAGTAATGAAGATCTGGCGGCTAAACCCGAAACCATACTTAATGGCTATAAAAACTAAATTACAATTCTAACCTATAGAAAACTCCAAATCTCTAACCCAAACCTAAAATCCGTAATCCGACACTAATATCCGAAATAAAACTCGGGATAAGGATAAGAAAAAGGTAGGCCGAGCGAGATGAAGTCACAGGAGTAATCACGATGGGGCTTACCTTTTCTTAGCAGCGTGAACTGGTGTAGGGAAGGGAATGATAAAATGTTTTAGCTCGTTTTACTCGGTGTAAAGACGAGCCGCTTCCTCAGCTTGTGGGGATTTTGATGTCAACAAGTCAGCTTGAGCTCCCGCACGGAGGATGATGGCAAGTCTCAGGTAATAAGTTGCGTAGGCAGAACCAAACCATCCAACATGATGCATGATATGAACGAGTGAAGAACCAGAGAAGATTAGGGAGAGGGCGCAGCCGAATCGAAAGCTATGGAGCGTTTCACTGTGAAAAACTTATGCCTCTTTAAGATAGAGTTTTAGGCGCACCTCAGCTGCAGAACTAGAAAATGGCTTATCTAAAACATGCTTCTGAGGGTTGGTTGAAAGAAAGATGTATCCGTCAGAAAGCTAGGTTAATACGTTATTTGTGGCAGAGAGCGACTTAATTTTACAATGGCCCTAACCGGGCATGTAACTGGATTCGGGCGGCGACGTATGCCAAAAAGGTTTGACGTGCCATCTCTAAGGGTCTTGCCCCAGACATGGTTGAACAAGAAAACACAATCTTGGGGAAAACGGACAATGTCGCAAGTCTTCAGTTGCCCAAGACCGCAACCGCGACCACTGGAGAAGAACAGGGCCTAGAAATACGCCTGGTCCCTAGCAAGGATAAAGAGCTCTGTAGGAGGAAGTGACATCTTGAGTACGCGCTTGTCCAGGTGTATAGAAAGAGAAAAAATTTATCTATGGAAAATGGAGTGGCCTGCTTCGGGGTAGTGCGAGACTGCAATTGCTCTTCTGTGACTGATATCAGTGAGACAGCCAGTAAACAACAATGTTATACAATACGGCATCCGTTAACTCACTATCCGTGAGACAGCCGGTAAACAACAATGTTATACAATACGGTATCTGTTAACTCACTATACGTGAGACAGCCAGTAAACAACATGATACAATACCGCATCTGTCAACTCACTATCTGTAATACACCTGGTAAAAAACATGATGCATTACAGCATCTGTTAATCTCACTATCCTTGAGACAGCCGTTAAACAACATGATACAATACGGCATCTGTTATCTCACTATCCGTGAGACAGCCGGTAAACAACATGAGACAGTATGGCATCTGTTATCTCACTATCC
>JAOBAT010064107.1:2902-24174 GCA_026413305.1 Hydrozoanthus tunicans
ACGGGAAGTTACCCACCCCCCCCCCCCCCCCCCCCCCGTTCCCCCTCCGTACTTTCTGCAAAGGTTTTTAAGTACAACCGTTATTCGGCCAGATGCCATGTTTTGACACAATTTTTTGGGGGGAGGAGCGGGGGTATGAAGATGAAAATTTTGTTTAGTTTCTAAACTCAGAACTTATTGGAGAGCATATTGTAAAGCCGAGCATGTAGCACCCGATATTCGACACGCATTGAATATTTCTGCTTCAACTTCATTCTAACTTCCCTTCTTGCAGAGACAAGGTAGCTGCCTTCAAGAACGAGCTCATACCAAGGTTAGTACGATGGTAAAATTCGTAGCCTGCTTAACATGATTTTCAGCAAAGGACTTTCAATTGAAGGACATTCACGCGAAATAATACAACGCAACAGACTTTCTTAAAATGTTATTAGATTAGTTACTTGCTCAAAAATGGTAAAAGCATTTCAGTGTTACCAAATTTCATGATTTGAATGACGTTCGTTTTTCAGAATGCCAGTACAACCGAACCGCTTTTGTCACTGATGAATATTTTTTAAGAAATGTTCAGTGCACTGCACACTTAGAGTCTATCTTTAAAATCGCCGTTCAGCTAATGAGGGTATTTTCTGCGGATACACAAACTCAAAACTAAATCTTTTCTTAAACCTACGCGGCCACCTTTCCTTTGAATTACTTTTTATTATAGTCTTCACCATTGACACTATCATCAACATCACCTTTATCATCACCATCATCAATACCATTACCATCATTCCAATCATTTTTGTCACTAACATCATTACCACAACAATCATCACAACTTGACCATCATCACCATCACCGCCATCATCAATACCATCACCACCACCACTATTCGTCAACACTTAATCACAGTCTTCATCACTATCATCATGTAACGTTTTCATCAGCTATGTAATCAATACTTTTGTCTTGATCTTGCAGGCATCCTCCCGTTTTTCATGAGTGGTTCCTCAAGAATTTTCCTGATCCAACTTCATGGTACTAAATTTTCAGAATGTTATTTGTGGACGCCCCTTGCCCAATGAAACACTCCCTTAGCAACAGGTCACGTGGTAGAATATTCACGTACTGAAATGCAAAAACGTAATTTATTTTCATTTTCAACCAGATTTTGCGGCATTGTTTGTGTAACTGCGTGGTCGGAGAGTATTTTATCATGCGACCTCCTGCCCTATGCCTACCGGGTTTTCTCTGTTCAAATACAAATGGTATTCTCGAGGTTGTCGGTTGTTGTAACAATACACCTTTGTTGTTAATTAACGCAAAATATACATTCATTTAGCTTAAAGGTTCACGTTGATTTTATTCTAACAGTAAATCGAATAAACTTGTTGATTGTTAACACTACTGTTTAAACTTTTAGGTATATGAGCCGCCAGTCATACTGTTGTACAACAGCGGTTATCTCCATGGTAGGCTACATCCTGGGTCTGGGCGACCGACACGGAGAAAACATTCTGTACGATAGCACTAACGGAGACACAGTCCATGTTGATTTCAACTGTCTATTTAACAAGGTGACACCTTCAATTTGCTAGGAAAACTGTTTGTGTGATGACTAATTAATGAATAGATATCCCCTCCCAACCTCTCAATGTCGAATTTTACTGTTTATTCAACATTACTTGCAGTTTGCAAGGAAAACTGTAAAAAGCCAAGCCCCTCCTCCTCCCCCACTTATCAATGTCGACTGTTTATTCAACAAGGCAAGGGCTGTATTTCGCAAGGAAGACTGTATAATTACAAATCCAGGAAAATTCCCTTCTTAACTTCACACTTTCACAATGATTGACTTATTAACATTGGCTGTTTTGCAGGGAGAAACCTTTGACATTGTCGAGCGAGTTCCCTTTCGGCTGACTCAAAACATGGTTAATGCGATGGTACGTCTTTGTAGAAGTCTTAATGGTTTTATTTTATCTATACAGATGTGAAGAACACTGTTCTTCTCTGCGGGAACAAGATGACATGTTCAATATTTCGCAGTGCTGTTATAGGTCAAACGTAAGAAAATTTCAGCTCAATTCTGATGCTTTTGTTCTCTATAAGACAACATTTACACGGTATTCGTGTACACGGATCCAGCCGAACCGTACGAGTATTTTACCGGCTAGGCGTGCAATGTTCGTCCAGCAAAATCGAAGTCAAATTGTTGTCCCAAGCAGCCAAAAGGATAATAGGTACCATGCAAACACTTCAACCGGGTAAACAACAGAGTTTTTTTGTTTTTTTCTGATGTTTTAACCGTGTTTAAATAAAGACTGTAAATGTCAAACCATTGCCTGGTTAAATGTTTCGAAATGATCTGTGCATGGTGAGTGTTTTTTCTGTTCTCTAAAGGGTCCCCTACGGTACCAAAGCGTCTGTCGTCGGTCGTGTGAGGTGACCTTAAAGCTGATGCATAACCAGTGCGATTCTTTGTTCTCTGTAGGGTCCCCTGGGGTACGAAGGCGTCTACCGTCGGTCGTGTGAGGTTACATTAAGGCTGATGCGTAACCAGTGCGACTCCCTCCTAACGTAAGTGTTGCGTATGCTGTTCGGCCGTTACCGTAACAAGAGAAGCCTAAACTTTGATATAGCTAGGGAGTTTTATGGATTTACATAGTCCTACAATGAGATCTCGAAGATAGCTTGAAAATTCGCAGTCTTTAAACCGAGCAGTTCAAACTGTTTTATTTTACTTTATCGTGCAGAAATAATTTCCTTCTTATTTACTAAGCTTGCCACCCACATGTACCTTCCTATTTTGCCAACCTACATATCTTTCTACCTATCTGCCTACCCTATTTTCCAACTAACTATCTCTGTTACCTTCCTAACTACCTTTCCACCTACCTACCTACCTACCTATCTTCCTATTTACCTAACTTCCCGTTTGTCCGATGTAGAAAGAGATTTTGTTGATGTTTGTTTCTAATAAAATATTTTCTGGTGGCCCAGTGTCCAAGTTCTTATATTTATTTCTGTTTGAAGAGCGCTGAGAACATTTATCTATGACCCTTTGGTGGAGTGGCAGAAATCACGCGGAAGGGAAACACTGAGCGACATCAGGACCAAGGAAGCTACAGGCGAGGTTACTAATGAAGAGGTAAATACGAACACTAAAAAGGAACTCATTACCAGGGTTGCCGCGGTCTTGAAAATCCTGTAAAGTCCTGGAACGTGCGGAAAATGATTCCAGGGCCTAGAAATTCCTGGAAATTGGGCACGGTCCTTGAAAACCCTGAAAAAATTCTATAACGGGCAAAAAAAAATTCCAGGAACTTGAAAGTCCTTGAAATCTGGGCACGGTTTTGAAATCATGGAAAATCCTGGAATGGGCTTAAAAATATTCCAGAAACTGGAAAGTCCTTGAAATCTGGGCACGGTCCTTGAAAATCCTGGAAAGTTCTGCAATTCCAGGCCTGGAATGTCCTTGAAAAACCTGAAATGGGCAGACAGTTTCACGAGGAAAAAACCGTACCATTTGACCCAAGAATGATTAAGAGTTAAGGAAGTATTGTATTGCAAGCAAAATAATTTTTTCCGTGTATTAACAATTTCAGTGATGCTGTTAGTTGAAAAACTCGAGCTGTGTAATTCATTCACTTACACTAAGCAGTACTGTATTTGTGAACAGAGAACCGTAATTTCGAATTTAGCGAGTGATATTAGCCGGGGAGCTAACCACTGATATATTTCCCAATAGGCTGTAAAAATACTGAAAGATATCGAACAGCGCCTGAAGGGTTACCAGAGCAAGAACAAGATCATGATCCCGCTGTCAATCGAGGGCCAAGTCCACAAGCTGATTAACGTAAGTTCTAGATTACCTCAGTCAACGAAAATTCGATTCCAAACAGATTAACTTTCCCATATACAACTCGTACTTTTCATTTTAAGAATAAAAACTAACAACAATATCCGACGTTTCAGAGCCAAACAAGACTCTATTATCAAGGTTAAACTTTTAAGTTAATCCGAAACATCGGATATTGTTGTTAGTTTTTATTCTTAATACGTTTTCTAAGTCCATCTTACCTACTTTTCATTTGCCCAGTTTATCGCTTTTCATCTACAGTAGTTAAACTAGTTGATCAGTCTTTAGTTTCTCATTACTAAGTGTGCTATTTTGTATCACAGATATAAGTATTATTCTTAACCCTTTCACTCCTAAGGGTGCCAAATGATGAGTTTGTAAATTCTCATAAAAAATGTCTATTATAATTCAGTAAATAGTTTGGGAGAATTTAGTGATTCATCTACCAGAGTTTTAGATGAATGATCAAATTTCAAATTCTCAGCACTAATCAACTTATTTTCTATTAATGTAAGGAGAATTTAGATGTTGACAAATGCTGTAGGAGTGAAAGGGTTAATACGTTTTCTAAATCGATCTTTCTTACTTTTCATTTGCCACGTTTATCGCTTTTCGTCTACAGTAGTTAAACTAATTCATCAGTCTTTAGTTACTTATTACTAAGTGTGCTATTTTGTATGAGTCAGGTAACGAGAAGTTAGTTGTTGATAATTTTTTCATTAAACCAATTGTTTCGAGTTTTTCCAATCTGCCAAGATCACCAAAACGAGCACCAGAGTGCTCAGGACCGTATATCGCAACTAGTAAGCCCCCCCCCCTCTACACGGACTATTAGCTGGGGTTTTGAATTTTTCAGGCTTTCAAGTGATCCTACTTTTCCTACTATTTCTTACTTTTTTTTACCCTTCTCCTAGTATTCCTACTTTTGTCTTGAAATTCCTACTATTTCCTACTTTTTATATGCCGCAATTTAACAAATTGTGCAAGGCTGTATCATGCAGGAAAAGGGAGTAAGCCTTGCAGGTGTTCAGGGTTAAAGCCTGGACCACATGTCGCAAAGAAGAATTCTTGACGAACAAATGTTCATCTGGCATGTCCAGTCGAGATGGCTCACACTCTACCAGCAGTGAAACGAGTCACAGGCAGACTAGAAGCAGTTCATCAGTACTTCTTCAAAGATCTGTGTCAAAGGATGCATTGCTAGTCCTTCTTTTAAGCCCTCAGTTGTCCTACTTTTCCCCTCGAAATCCTTCTTTTGCTCACTTTTAAAAGAATTTAGGTCCTACTTTTTCACCTGGGTGTGCTTGAAAGTCTGATTTTTTTTTCTTCTTTGGTTCTGTGATCGAGCGGAATTTTACGGTCTTATCCGTGGTCAAACTAGTTACTGAACGTCTTTCTTGAAAATGGTATGAAAATACGGGGGAGGGAATTAACACGTTATTTGCCGACGGGCAGATCCATATTAAGAAAAACTGTACCCTTAGTCTACATATAGACCGCGACTTTGCACTTCGGACCTTACACAAGCCATGTGGCATAGTTTTCTCGATACGCATCTCCCTGGTCGCCATTTTGTATTTGCATACAGCAGTTTTGTTTGACTCTACTTGTAAATCAGCTTTTTGTTTTTGCATTAACACTTAGTAAATAACTGACGTGAACTATTTCGTTCCAGGAAGCAACTAATGTGGAGAATCTTGCTCAAATGTACATTGGTTGGGCGGCGTTTCTGTGATTGGTTGGACTGGTTATCTGTGGTGGTATCTGTGAGTCCGCAATCATTTTGAGCATCAAGAAACTGAAACCTCTTGTATTGCCTCGTGGGAAGGTTTCTTAAACTAAGTCTGTTCCCTACGCCCGCGATACTTTCAGCTGCGTGGAGCTCAAACCTGCTCCAAAAGTCGCTCCAAGAGCATAAATGTACTGAGTGAAGGTATCGTGAAGAGTTAAAGGGCAAAAAAAAAGAGTAAAAAATGACGATAATTCCAGGTTCTTTTCTTTCGCGGTTTCGTTCTCAAAATTGCGTTAGTTTCCAAGTGTTTGTGCGATGCGACTTTCGTTCAACACCAAAACAACATCGAATCTACTTTGTTAAGTCGTGATTTAAACACGCAACAACAGAGATTAATACAATAAATCTTTATTTAGACACGATAGGGTCAAGCTTTATCGCTAGTCGAGTCGTGTATTAACTTTTAAACTATTTAACAATTAGACTACGAGATGGAGTTTTCTACGAGTCTAGGGGGGCGAGAAGAAAGTTGACTTTAAAATTCATAGAAAACGACAACGAGTTGTCTAACTGTTTTGTTAGAAACCAATGGTATATTACTTCGCATTTAACTCGATATTTATTGATAAAAACAAGTGTTTTAAGAAGCTGCTATTTTTTTTGGTTTAAAAACGGTTTTTTACTAGTTACAAAAATAGGAGAATCTTCATTCTGTTCAAAATTATTTATATTTAATTTTTGTTTTCTGCGGCGCAGTGGCCCAGTGGTTAGCGTGTTCGACTCGTAGTCATAGGGTCGCGAGTTCGAGCCCTGGCCAGACCACTGTGTTGTGTCCTTGAGCAAGACACTTTACCTGACTTGTTCCAGTCGACTCAGCTGTATAAACGAGTACCAGTTCTGCTGGGGGCTAACCTGCGATAGATTAGTGTCCTGTCCAGGGGGAGTCAAAGACTCTCATCCGCTTAGCACTACAGAAACCGGAGACTAAGCGCCGGCCCAATGAGCCACTAAGGCTCGAGAAAGTCTTTTCTGATCTTTTTCAGCTTTTCTTTACTTCGTTTATCCCGCAAAGTGACACGGAACAGCAAAAACATAGGAAATAACTGGGCGGTAAAATCAGAATCTAACACACTAAAGCTACTGAAATGCTGACACGAAACATCGTTACCTAATAAGTCATAGAAGCATTCAATTTTCTTGGGCCACCTATGCGCTGATTAGCGGTCCAATAAACTGTTCATGCAGGTCCGCGGAGTGGTTGGACCGATTTCTCGCTAACGCGATCGCGCAGAGATAATCGTTTGTTCTATTTTACTGATCTAAAACTGAAGCCATGTAATAGATATCTTAATAACCAAATTCTCATCCATTGCAACCGGTTTTTCGTGCAAATGGTAAACGGTCCATACTTACTATGTAAACCGGATGTAGTAAATTAACCGTGTAGTCGGGCCGGTTATGCTAAACTAACTGTGTAGTCGGGTCAGGTATGCTAAATTAACCGTGTAGTCGGGCCAGGTATGCTAAACTAACTGTAGTCGGGTCAGGTATGCTAAATTAACCGTGTAGTCGGGCCGGGTATGCTAAACTAACAGTGTAGTCGGGTCAGGTATGCTAAATTAACCGTGTAGTCGGGCCAGGTATGCTAAATTAACCGTGTAATCGGGCCGGGTATGCTAAACTAACTATGTAGTCGGGTCAGGTATGCTAAATTAACCGTGTAGTCGGGCCAGGTATGCTAAATTAACCGTGTAGTCGGGCCAGGTATGCTAAATTAACCGTGTAGTCGGGCCGGGTATACTAAATTAACTTTGTAGTCAGGCCAGGGTCCCCTGCAGCATCAGCCAGTTTGCGGCGAGCTCGGCAATAGCAGACGATCATTACAATCAACCCCAACAGTAGTAATACCGTCACTGCAATCAGAGCGTCCACGGTTGCTAGAAATAAATTAAAAGAATATCGGTCTGATTATTGCAGCGGGGCGAGCACTGAATTCATAATAAAAATCTAGAAAAAATCTCATCAGTTCCTTTTAACCAGAGCTCACTGCGTTGCAACCAGAGTGCAATGCGCGCCCTGACAGAGCCTCGTTTTGATCGTAAAACACAAAGTCTGCAGCGTTGCGCATGCGTGCTAACATATGCAGACAGCGGGTAAAAGGGCTTCACGCGTCGGAAGGAACTAAGCTGTACTGAACAGCGGAGGTGTTGGCGCAGTGGTAAGATCTCTGCCTCCCGACCTTCTTTGCCGCTAAAGGCCACTCAGCTTTCCATCCTTTCGGGGTCGGTAAATGAGTACCGGCGTACATGGACCGCTTTGAAGCGGCTGCCTGGGGCGCCTAACTGTATGCTTCCGGTCCGCTGGGGGTAAACTGATCGTTGTAAAGCACCTTTGAGCATTCATTTGGAAAAAGCGCTATATAAATGCACTACTTTACCTTTACTGAACCCTTAAAAAAATTTTGAGCCTGAGTTCTAGCAGTTTGTTTGTCTTTCTATGGGAATCGACAGGCGACTGTACATTTACCACAATGCGTTGCGAACCTTTCACCGCTGAAAGAAACTCGGGGAAGGAAACGGTTACTAATTTAAATTTTTAGACAAACTGTACATGTTGCTGAAAAAGAAACACCATCTGTTAATGTTCATCAGCAGGATACCTTAACTGTGTGTAATTCTTCCTTGTACTAGCAACACTGTGTGTGTCAAGTTTGAGGTTTACAGATTCTCGCTTTGCGTTTTTGTGGGCGATTTTAGACGTTTACGCGCTAGGAACTATGGGTAAATGTACAGGGCGCCATATTTTGCGTGATCGCGGATTCAAGGCTGTTAATTAGCTATGCGGTGCTGACGATCGTGAGGCCCAACAAGGCGAGACGGCTGTCTACGGCTGCTAACACTAAGGCTCAAACTAGTTTTTTAGGGTTCAGTACAGGCTTTAGTTCACTCCGTTTGCCCTGCTGACGAGACCCAGCAAAGCTAAAACAGGTGTCTACGGCTGCTAACACTCAGGCTTAAACTAGTTTTAGGGTTTAGTACAGACTTTAGTTCCTTCTGGCCCGCGAGGCCGTGATTTCGTAAGCTCGTATGTGCAACAGTGCATATTTTACGTCATCACCCAGACCCCACAATCAAAGACAAAAGTTGCCAGAACAATCTTTCTTGATTAGTTTTTCAATGCAAACTTAAACCGAATATCGGCAACATAATCATAGCCTTGAGGTATAGTAATTATAGTAGTTATGTTTTGCTTGCTTCATACATCGTAGTTTTTACAGTAATGAAATGTCCATTAGTTTTTCGATGCTTCAAAATTTGTTAGACAATGCAAGTAACATGCTGAAGAGATTATATACATAGTTAAAAGATAAAATACATAGTTTCAATAACTTAATGTTTTTAAGAAAAGCAAGATGAATGGTCTATCTGTGGATTTTCAACTAACGAAAACACTACGAAAGGCAGGGCGATTAAGGTTTCGGCGTCATATCAAAACTGGAATGAAGTCGTTTTATTCTTCAGTCAACTGCTAGTTCTGCTGTCATTGGAGATTTCTAACTGGATTCGGCAAAAACGAATGAATGCAAAAGAATGCTGCCTAAAACCGTTGTACACAATGATGAACTTTTAAAAATACTTTCTCTTGTCAAGCTGTTGCTTACCTTCCTTTTTTGTTTCTGCGCTACTTCGCTTTCAATTCAACATTTCTTTATATTCTTTTACATCTCTGGTGGTTCCGTCGAACGGCAAAAGCTTAGATTTTAGAAAATTCGTAAAAACATAAAGATCACCACCGCACAACAGATTTATGCAGCCACTGCTATCATCCGTTCTACATTCAGTGTACCACACTCATAAGGGGCAACTACGAATGTGTTGATGAAGGTTGAACGGTGAGGCTCAGAATTCGGCTGTTCTTTCATTCTAGGCAATGCGTAGTCTCCCTTACAGCCGTTTTTTCGGCTCGTCACCAGAGGAGCATTGGTGACGAGCCGAAAAACAGCTGCGAGGGAGAATAGGCGATGTTAAAGTTCTTGACAGCAAGGAAAATTGGTTGAGACGCGGCATTATGGACACTGTGTGGGAAAGAATTGAAGGCCCTTCCTTCAACAAGAAAGGTGGTTTGTGGTTTGTGTTTTCGCACACGTGGGACCGTGTTTGACACTTGCGCGGTCCAAGCTGACTCAGCAGAAACCTGCAGAAGGCCGCATGATACCGTTGAAACGTCGTTGTTCACTATATGAATTTTTAGCAAGTGATTTAGTTTATCGGTCTATATAAAAACGAATGTAATAGAAAATTCTGAGACCTCGCATATTCAACATCACCCTTTTCGATTTAGTTAGAGTAACAGGAAAGCCCATTAAAAATGGTCTATAATTCATTACAACACCACCAATATAATACGATACAAACACTACAATACCTTTGCTCGTCGAAGTCTCCGGTTTCACGGGACCAACCGATGGAGGAGGAGTGGTGACGAAAGGGATCGGCTTGGGAGACGGCGCCAGTCTTTGCTGGGCAGGCAGATAGGTGTCCCAGAATGCAACCTTGTTTGGTAATAAGCTGGTCTTCACCGAGTACACGAGATCTAACGCGGCGTACTTGGGGACACCAGCGCTGTAGGACGGCCAGTCTTTTGAGGGAATTCTGCATTCGAACAACGATTCGTATAAGCAACAAGGAATGGCGGGGAGGGGGTATAATGGTCGGATATGGGGTAGGGATTGGCTATGTTACTAAAATGTGTTTTGTCAAAAGAAAACTAGAAACAAGTGTAGTCAAAAGAGACTTCCATCTCTTCTAATCGCCAGTTATAACAGTCAAAAGCTATTCATAACGAACGGCAGACTGGGACTATCGCGCCCCACTCAATGCATGATCATTGGTCAAACGAAGCAAACTACCGAAGATGAAAAGCCAAATTCTCCTAAACTGGTAACAGGAAAAGTATGGGTTCTAGTTGGAAGAATTTAGCAACACATCATTTGGGGATGAAAGGGTTCAGTTCTACCGAGCGATTAAAAAAACAAAAATTCAACCTCGGTGACCACTAGTGCACAGCTCAACTGATGTGTAATAGATTCAAGTCTACTTGTTGTTTTTGAAGCGTTGATAAAACTAACAGTTAACCTTTTCGGCCCCTGTCAGTGGCGTAGCCAGGATCTGAACATTTTGCAGGCCCATAAAGCCGAGCGAGCGCCTAAAGCACGAACATTTCTAGGGGGTACCCGGGGGCAAGCTCCCCTGGGAAATTTTTGAAAATTGCGTTTCTGAATTCGCCAGAAATGTACTAAAATCATAAAACCTAGCGAAGATCTTTCTCGTGCCAATGCTAGAAATTGTCTTCCCTGGAAGAAAAAACATTGTTTTTAGCGTTCGATCCGCAAACGTACTAACGACGTAGGCACGGCCTGGGAACTGAGAAGTTACTTCTTAATTTTAACTAAGCCTTTTCTCTAACAGGTACTTTTAAAGATTTGTTTTTTATTCAATTAGTTTTTCAACGCTATTCTTTTCCCTGTCAAAATAATTTGAAGGCCCAGGCATGCAGGCCTACAAGCTGGCTACGCCACTGTCTGTCAGTTTTCAACAAATGCAAAATAAGATATTGGTATCCGACAAAAAAAAACAGCAACCAAAGATGAAGAATCACATTCTCTCAAACCTCTTAAAGGAAAAGTATGGGCTCTAGTTGCGAGAACTTGACAACGCAACTGGGATTGACCCGGTTTATGTTTTTTTTATGCACGGAACACATTCCAACGGGGCGCTGTAAGGGAAACTAAACATTCTGGCTCTGTTTACACGGTACCGGCTACATTTTTAACCAGTCAAAACCTTACGCAACGCTTGCTGTTTAAACGGAAAATATATTTTGTTTACACGAGACCGACTATTTGAGATCGTACTTAGAGCCCGCAGCTACTTGTCGGAAATTACTACATGAAAATGCGCAGATCATTCCTCAAAATTCTAACCCTGCAACAATTTACCCGGTTGAAGTGTTTACATATGGTACCAATTATCTTATCGACGGCACTGGACAAAATGTCGACCTCGATTTTGCCGGACCAAAATTACTACTACTAGCCGGTCAAATACAACATTTGTACGGCTCAGATGGTTCCATGTAAAAACGTCTAAATTTGCAAATTTTCAACTGAATTTTCGTGTACACGTAGCCCTAGTTTCATTGGTCTAAATTAGCCAAGTCTTTGAGTTAAACTTACCCGGATTTAGCGAAGTTTGTCCACAGACTCATGATTTTACGCGAAAACTGGACCTCAGCTTTGTTCTTCTCAGACAAGTCAAGAAGAGGCCGGCCGAACACATAGCCTATCTCGGCCGAGTGGTACACTCCAGTCCATGGGGGCAGCCGCGTGTGTGTGCTGTTTAAATTGCGGTGTTCAAAACTATACAAGTAGGTCTGCAAAGAATGAATTCGGGTTAAATTCGAGAAAGTCATACACATGTGAAAAACTGTCATACTTCTCAGTGTAAGCCGTCCGTTGTTTCTTTTTGTGGGTTTTGCCTTTCGTACATCCACATCAAAAACTTTGGAGCTTAAAGTGCATATAAAGTGAAAATACTTTTACTTCATTGGAGAGACCTTACTAAATGAATAAGACGACACAAGAAAAGTTATAAATGATAAAAACCGACGTTTCGGTGCATCTAGCGTCATTATCAAAGCTATCATTTTCTTGTGTCATGTATTTCGAAATCACTTTTTGTAAATGACTAACAGCCGTTTCGGCGATTGATGACGTCACGAGCGGTTCCGACAAATTAGCATATTTTCAATACCTGTTGCCAATCCATCTTGAACTGATGATCTATCTACCTCGCCATACATCAGCAGTCTAACTTTGGCTTGAATCCATCCAAGGTATTATGGATTTTAAAAAAAACGCAAACTTGTCGGAATCACTCGTGACGTCATCAGTTGAAAACTTTAAACGGCTAATATCTCACGAACAATAAAAGATTTCGGCAGCATTTTTTCACCGCTGTTACCCATTCAGCAAGGTCTTTCCAGTGATGAACAAAAATTTTTCACTTAACACAGTATATACCATTTGAAATACCAGGGAGGCAACATCAATGACGACAGCTTCGCTTTCGATCGCGTGTTGTTAGTATGCTTTCTTTTTTGTCCAAGTAACGCTCGTTCTTCTTAAAGGTAAATGAAGACTGACAAAATTTTCGGTAGATCTTTTCCGAGTTGTCAAAACTTCAAAACTAAACTTTTCATGTTGTAATTTTGAAGACGACAGCGTGCAGGTGGCCCGCACGATGCATTCCAATTGCAGCTATTGTATTCACTATTGTTTTCTGCCGTCCTCGTCGCAGTTTCCATCCTTGTATCTTAAGACACGACGGGAGGTGCCTCTAACTAATAGCTCACTTCTTATGACATGCAAGATTATGGGCGGGGTAATACAGATAACTTTACTCAAATTTCATTCTTTTTTCGTGTTACGCTCGTTCGAAGAAATTGGCTCCTTTCAGTTGTAAGAATTCTCACCACCGATGTCATTTGCACTGCAAAGAACAGCAAATCCTACCTTCTCTTTGTAAATGGCACCAAAGGGGGGGGGGGGGGACTTCCCCTAAAAAAGTCGAGGGTGCTCGTCAGAGGAAATAAATCAGATCCCTAAAAGGCAGCAAACTAAGCGTGGTCCCTTGAAACTGTACCCTAAAAGAGAAAATTATTTGGGTGTGGTCCTTAAAACTTTACTAACGCCTATTATAACTCCAATACACGTGTCCCATTTCAACGTTGTCGACAAAGTCAATGTTTTTGCTTTGGTTTTCGCATTGACGGTCTCTTGCCATTCCGAGCTGTGATTCGAACCAGCTGGTCAACTTTTAAAATATGAAACACAAAAAGGTGGCAATAACGTAGTGATGCCGTAATGACAGCAAGACCCCGAATTTCAAAACCTAAAAGACAGGAAGAGCATCCGGGCTCTTTCCGGGAAGTCTCCCCCCACCCCTCCCCCCACATAACAGCATACCTGTCAATTTCAACTCGGAACTTACGTGCTAAACGTATCACAACCAAACAGCAGTGCAACACCCACCTTCAGACCGTTTTCACTGTAAAGTTTAGCTGAGCGTACAGTCGGCGCTTTAAAGAGAACATCGGACATCAAGTTAATGAATTGCTGCCTGATGGCCGTGGGGGAGTCTGGGTTCGACCAATCTGTGTATTGGAAGGCTATTGCTGCAGATGTACGCGAGTCCTGGTGTTGAATCCATGTTGTGTTGTAAACTTTATTTTCAAACTCCGACTTGTTAAGCCCGTTGTTTATCCCAGGTATTCCTTGAGACACCGCTGATATGGTAGAACAATATCTATCATCATCAACGAGACCATGACACACATAGTTGACAAATTGACGACAGTAAATGCCTTATGAAACCGTATAAAAATAGGGTTCAATACCATAGAGTTCCGAAGGGAATGGCCCCCAAAGGTATCAGCCCTCCTCTCGCCCACCCCTGAGAGTAGGGAATTCCCAAAAGTAGCAGCATTTTGAAATGTACCCCCAAAGTACTGTATGAAATTAATTTGAACAAATAAAGAAAATTACTGAAGATGAAGAAAGAGATGTGTAAGCCCTAGTTAGGAAAATTTATCAATACAACTGAGACCAAAAGGCCCAGGGATGGGGGTTGGGGTGCATTGGGGGTAAAAAAGAATTGGGATGTTTGTTGGGAAATGTGAAAAAAACCTACAAAATACCAAGGTGTGAAAATTTTTGACCACCAGGCCTCTTAGCACTGACCTTGAAAAGAAGGAAGAAAAGTGCAGAAAGAACATGCTCACTTTACTTATCACACCCCTAAAAAATACCATAGAGTGAAAGTTTTGACCTTAAAAATTGACTCATATTATCAATTTTGAAAAAGGCAGAAAAAAGTGTAGAAAAAAACATGCCTATTTTGCTTTTTCGCACCCTTAAAATAATGCCCTATTTCTAAAATACCTTGATTTTTTCTGACAATCCCTAAAAAATACCAAAGTGGCAATTTTGAACCCTAGAGAATCTAGGAGCATCCCTACCCACCGCCCTCCCAAGGTACATGTGTATAATACAATACCTGGTATTTTCAGCAGCCAAAGAGAAGCTTCATCCCGATTCACTCCAATAATCACATCTGTTTTGTTAAATTTCCCATTTTCCATCAGCTTTGTTGGGTCATCTGTTAAAAAACAATAAAGGAAAAATGAGTTAAAAAAGTTAAAAAAAAAACATTTTGTTATCACTTTTAAATTTGTTTTTTATTTTAACAACTGTTTTCAACTTTTTTTTTCATTATAGTTCAAACCGTTGTTAAAAAAAGGAATCAATGAGCATTTCACGCAATGTACTTAATAGTATAAACTATAATAAATTATTAACAGATTTGTTTTTGTTATCATTTACATTAATACATGTTGTATATAATTTTATCAATATTAATTTGATAATATAAAAACTTGATCATAGCTTCTCCCCTGTGTGACTCGTTCATCTGTCTTATATAAGAACTTAACAAAATCTATAGGAATCAGTTTTGGTAGTTACTTCAGATAAATACAGTATTATGAAAACCTTTGGTTCCTTGTTGTGGTTGTTGTTGAAAAAGACGATGGCGATGGCTTAAGCTTGCACACTGTTACTAACAAGGATATAGGAATTTTTTTCTTTGGCCAAAAATTATGACTATAGGTACATGTATATCCAGCTGTAAATAATAATTATGAACATGTTTGTATCAGTAAAACTCAAACAAAACAGGTGCCCCTTTCTACAATGTTTTAGAGGCACTAAAAATGGCTTGGCAAGTAAAAATTTTGGCAGGGCTAAAAGTAATTCCATCATGGCAGAAATGAATCCTTCTGTTTAAAATGAGAATACCTTGTCTTGCCTTAAAATTTTGGGTTTCAGAGGATAACATCTAACCAAAGGCATTTTTAATTCACTCTTTAATTTTCCTCAATCTAAATTTAAATAATTCCCACATGGTTATCCCAGTTGATAATTAGGTGCCAGTCTGTTGTGCAGGAGGCCCAATTCCCGGAGGGTTTGATTCCCGGTGCAGCACATTCACTCAGGGTCTTAAAACAACTGGTAAGAAGGTACTGCCTTTGCTTCAACATCTGCAAACAAGCCTTAAACCTTTGCGACTTCTCAAATAAGGATGTTAAACCGTAGGCCCCCTGTGGCAGACGTCAAAGGGGGCCATGAGTCCTATCGCCTGTTCTCCTGTGACTCCAAGAGTCAAAATGTTATAAAAGTAAAAAACAAATTAAATAATTCTACCATACCCTTGCCAAAATTTATCCTTATCTAGCCATTTTTTCTGTAGTGTAAACAGACTGTGTTTTAATGACCAACCTGGCAGATAATAACCATCCACGACTGGGCCAATTCTCATATCAAGAAGATCCATAACACCATTTGTTATAAATCGCTGGACATCGAGGATTTCCTTAATGGTTTTGTTTGTTAAACAAGCTTTTAAGTGTGCCTGGTCAACACACTCAAGGTATCCCACAATAGCACTGAAGAATTGAAATACAGAATACAGATTTTTAGAGATGTTATATTTCATTAATCATTAACACCAATAAACATGTGTCTAAGCTTGTGATGTGGTATGTTGCACTTGAGGGTCTTTAACAAATAATTCTTATATTTACCCTTTAGACCTTAGATGGCCTGATAAACTAATTTATTTTGTTGTAATAGCTTGGCAAATACATATATCAGCCCTTATGTATGAATCATTATTCAAAGCTTTTTGCTCTGGCCTGTCACTGACCTAGTCCACTATTATCAATATACTTTAACTCCCTACTTGTCCAGAATACTTTTGGGGAACTCTAAAGGGGAGTCTAGATCTAATAGTCTTATGTAATACTATATAATCATTTTGGTGATCTCAAATATAATTTTTATTTGATGAACAGTTTTATATGTGTAGTTTTTAGAAGTGGTACTTAATTACAATAAATTTATGTAAAAGGCCTTTTGCAACAAGTGATCACATGGTACATTTAATGATATTCTGGGTGGCAAAGGAATGTCAAAGACTCCAAACAAGGCACAATTAACAAGAAACACATAGTTTTTCTTTGTTTTATATTTCCTAGGGGAGTCTTTGACATTCCTTTGCCACATAGAATACCATTAATTATTAAATTTTCAATCTCGAATATTGCGATTCGCACGTTCTGATTGGTTCATTTAATCTCAGTTATCAGCTCATATTCAGAGTTCACCAAATATGGAAAATGACTGTAGTGTTTGCAAAGCCAAAAAATAAAATTTATAGCTGTTATTTTTAAGTATGGAAGAGTTTAGAAAACTAACTAAATTTAAGAAAAACAATTATTCCATTCGCGCTTGTTGGATATGAGATGATTTATAGCCAACTCAACGCTTCGCGCCTCAACAGCTATTTATCATCTCATATCCAACGCGCACTCTTGCAATAATTGTTAAATGTAACATGTGATCACTTGTTACAAAAGGCCTATTGTGATCAGATGTTGCCACAGCACATCCCCATCCACAATTCAGGAGAATACTCTCCAAGTCTTTTGAAAAAAAAGACATCCTGATGGTTTTGGGGAAAAAAAACTCTCACTAACAATAGGTGTTCAAATAGCACATTTAGTGGCTCCAATAAGCTGCCATTGGAAGTAGCCACAAGAAATACTCAAAATAAGTGACATGTAACATGATGCAGTGTTGTGTACTTAGTTAAATGCTCTATGTATACAGAGAGGACCTACTTTGATTGGTTTTTAAGTTTAACAAATACATGGTTTGGGCTTCTTGTGTAAATGACTCACTTCCTGTGTAAATGATCTCACTCAAATCAACACTAATAACATACAGACTAATAACAATTATCGCTCGATCTGCTTGAGCAATCATTGCTGAGCCATAAGAATCACCTGCATATGTGATTCACTCTTACTGACACAAATTAAATCACAAAAAATGAGTATCAAGATTTTTAGTCATTTATTTCAGCGACATAATAACCCTAGCGTCATATAAAATCTAAAAAAAATATTCAATAAATATATCTACCTTGCAACTTCTTCAGCTGTAACATTACTATACTCAGATGGGTTTCGAGGCAAAGCTGTACCACTTTCAAGAATTGCCCTGTTGTACAATCCATTTGCCAGGGGGGACAACACATGAAGTGCAACACTTCTTGCACCAGCAGATTCTCCAAACAGCGTAACACGCTTTGGATCACCTCCAAAACTACAAATAAATAAGATTTCTGCTCATATCCTTGATCCTATTCTTTCAACCTCAGTAAGTTTACCAGTGGTTAACTTCTGACTTCATTAACAACATATGCAAAATTAAACCATGCCACTTTGTGATGAGAAAAAAGGAATAAGGTAAAAAAAAGGTGAACTATTGAACTCATGATTAGCTAGGTCAAGGGAAGTTAATTCTCCGTCGGTCATTTTCAGGTAATTGTTGAGAGTTATCAATTTTGGTCATTTTTCATCTTTCATCACCTAATTTTGAAACCTAAAATTATAACAAACAGTTTCAAAAAAGCATAAATTAAAGGGCCTGGAAATGAGACAAGTCAAAACTATTGCTTCAGTACGAAAACTGAAACCCAAAAGCTATTCATCAGCTGCCAGAAAATTATTTTCATTGTGTCCTTTGTATACAGAGCTAAAACATGGCAAACAACAATCATTTTTGGTGGGGGGCTCAAAACACGTTCGGGCACTGATGAGAATCTAAATACCGTATACTTCCACTGGCCTTATATTACACAAGAAGTATGAATCTAAGTTGCAAGATGGGTGGTTCAAAACTTTTCAATCATATATCCCACAAGTGCTATATAAGCTAGTATTACACTTTATAATTATATCCTAACCTAGGATATAAGTTGAGCACTGTGTATCTGTTTACAAAGGGAATTGTTGAAAGGTGCTTGATTATGTGTTTCAGTTATACAAATTAAAGTGATTGAGGTGCATATATATAATAATCTTTATAGAGTTTTTAAATTTTACTTGTAGCCTGCGATTGTATAACTAACATGAAACTCTGAGTTGCTACAACATATGTTTCTAGCTGTTGATCTTTATGATTATATATAAAATTATATCCTACATATTTTTGAAAAGCAGAACTTTTGATACATATTGTTTGTATATCATATACAATAATTCTTTTGTTTTTCATTCTACACAGTCCATTAACCTCTATTCTATTTAATAGGCAGTCACTGTACCCTTCACTAAGCAAGCACTTTCAAAAGCCCTGGTTTCTTGACATGACATTAAACTGCTGTACATAGTTGATGCCTCTATAAAGGCAGTACCGAGGTTTGTTGCTTGCAGTAATAGAGGACGGATAGTAATAACTGATTTTGTAAATTATAAGCTTTATGATTATTTGTGATTAATATTTGCATGTTGTTGGTTATTATGATATGATTAGGAAATTAATGATGGTGATTTAAAATGATTATGGTGATGATTAAAATACAGATGCATCCATCCATACCTTTGAATATTTTCCTTTACCCACGTGAAAGCCTTCAATTGATCAAGCATTCCCAGGTTTCTACTGACTTTATCCGCCCACAAAAAGCCGAGCAAACCCAGACGGTAGTTAAAAGTAACAACAACAACTCCGCCTTCGAGTGCAAGAAAACTTCCGTCATATTTCCGTAAACCTCCAGCACCGACTAGCAAACCTCCGCCATGGATCCAAACCATTACTGTGAGTTGAGTGTGGTTTGTCTTGGGTACAAAAACATTGATAAATAAACAATCTTCACTCATATTCATACGGGACGGATCAACATCTAAGTTTGGAGGCTGAGGGCACGCATTACCAAAACTTGTAGCATTAAAAGTTTCGTTCCACATTTCCGGAGATTTGGGTATTTGGAAGCGTTTTGCCTTGGCGTAGGGAATTCCCAAAAACTTTGTTATAGTCTTGTTCATGCGAGGCAAAGTCTTTGAAATCCCGCGAACTGGTCCAGAATTTGTGCGGACTACAACAGTGTGTTGACCGCTTGTGGCCGACAAAAAACATACAAAAATTTGAGTTAGAAATAAAACGGCAAAACAGCAGTTTGCTTCACGTCTCATCGTGAGAACCCTAGCCTGTTAGTATTCGACCAAGTTATAAAGAGAAGCCTTGAGAAAACGCTTTCGGTTTTGTTACATGTGCGTTCTGACCTCTGATTGGTCCAATCTCTTCCTCGTGAGCGTTACTTCTCGATCCGGGACACGGGTGTTCTTTTAACACTGGAATTGGAAAAAAAATCGAACAGTTATATCTTTGCAATGAAACTCAAAGGTTTGCTCTGCTCAGAGTTTCAAACAATACAATCATATTAACCACAAATTTCTATGGCCAAGCCTGTAAAACTAAACAGATCCACGGATAGTACTAATCGGTCTCAGAACAAGGAAAAAAAAGGTTGGGATGACCGTCTTAAAAGATGAGTCCCCCCAAAAAAGGCATATAAATTTACCACACTAAAAAGTATCTCTCAGTCTAAAAAGTAACTTCACAAAACACCAATTGAAAATTGACATTTTTACGCGAGTGAACCCAGAGTGCATCAAAATCGTTTAGAAACCAAAAAAAAAGCGCTAGCTAGAAAGGATCAATGAGACTACCACAAACAGCATCAGACCAAGGTTAGTGGAATTTTGTTTAAAATCAAATTTTCAGTTTTACTTCGCTCGTGTTCATATAAATGCTGTATTTGTAAGTATGCCAACACCAATTTTGTGCCTGGGCCGCCTGTGGTTTGCCAAAGCACTCTTGTCTTAAAACTTTTATGAGTACGCACGTTTGCTTAAACACGGGACTGCAAGCAGTCCACTAGCTTCGCATTTATTAACCCTAAAAATACCAAGCTCTTGGTTTAACACAGGTAAATATCTCAACAACCCCTAAAAAATACCGGACTTGACTGCCAATTTTAACCCCTAACACCTACCACCCAAAGAACTTTTGTCTTCTTATCTTGCGCACGTTTACCAAAACAAGGGACTGCAAGCAGACAGTAACAGCTTCACTTCGTTAAACTTAAAAAGAAAAGAAAAAACAGGCTCCTTTAATAGAATGATTTTCCTTTAAGACGCGTACGGGGGAAAAAGTTTAAAAAAATATTTGAATATGAGGAACATATTGAGTAAAATCAGCAAACCGTTACGTTCCTCCTGGTGAGGAACTAGTTAAATTTCACGTACATATCAGATTACGACATACAAGCGAGCAAATATAATGAGTTCTTATCTTATACCTTTACTGAATCTGGGGGTTAAAAACGCATGATGTAAAAAAAACCAACAGTATTTTTGAAATTACTTGAATAAAAGAAACTACTTTGCCCCCTGTCCTCGATCCCAGGCAGGTGAAGAGGAGTTCAGTGTTTATATTATCATGTCATCTGAAACTTCCAACGCTCTAGACAGATTAATGAGTTAACATGTGGGTTTTTCTTACTTCTTCTGCAATTTAATATTTCTTGCGCGCTCTGTGTCGACATGCAGGAAAATATTTTGTCGAATCCTGATCTCGTAAGGGAAGAAGTCAAAGCAATGGTATTTTTAAGGAACCCAATTTTGTCGGGGGAGGTGATGGGTGGCGGCACATACCCCCCTACCCCACCCCTC
>JAOBAT010064118.1:0-24169 GCA_026413305.1 Hydrozoanthus tunicans
TAGCTGTTATTTTTAAGTATGGAAGAGTTTAGAAAACTAATTAAATTTAATAAAACAATTATTCCATTCGCACTTGTGCGGGCTCTTGGAATAATTGTTAAATATACTTGCTGGCCCTACCACTAGTCACCTCCATTCCAGGGGTATTTATTGTTAAATAACAAGCCTACAGTATATGGTAGAAGCTATTGTGGCAATTTTGCAAAATAGTCATTTTTGAAAATAAATGGCGAAGTTTAATGAATGAATAAAATCTGTCTTGTATCCTTTCATTTTGAATACTACCTTTTTATAACTGTGCAACAAATCTTGTGAAAAAATTGAAATTTTGGAAAGTACTAATTACATTTTTTGACATGCTAACAATAATATTATTTTGTGTTGTTTTGTTTTCAGCATTATTTTCTTGGCATCCAACATTAATGAGTTTGGGGGTGAGTAATTTCTATTTTCACCTGAATGATGACCTACAATAACAATTAATGGATTTGTTGCTGCTGGAAGAGTTAACCACTAGTTTTGATTTATGGTTAATGATAAAGTTAAAACAATATTGTAAAGCATGGTTTTGTATCAGCAAAGCTTTGGCCCCTTGCAAAAACCTTACCAACCAGATCCAACAAGCATTACATTTACATTAGTTGATGTTTTATGACATTTAACTTGAGATCATTTAACAATTCCTCATTCTTTAAGTTTTATATAATCTATTAGAAATATGATCTTTGTGAAACAGAAACAAAATTTGTATTCATCAGACTTATATTACATTTAACAGAATTATGAAATCATGCTTCATAGATCAAGAGCATCCTGTTTTGAGTTGTTTTCTCAGGTACTCAGATACACCTGTAGTTAATCAAACACATCTTACACTCACTCACTCACTGTCTATAAGAACCTCAGCTATCCACCGAGATGTGAGTCTGACGCCACATGCTTATGGCTGTCTTGTCTCCCCAAACCAACCGGTCACCTCCCGCCAGCTCTTGCTTGGCCTTCCACAGTGACGAGGACCCTTAACATATAGGTTACTAACAGACCTTGCATACCCATGACTCACTCCACCCCAAACCATTCAAGGTGCTTCCATCTGAGGGCAACTTCAAGGTCTTCAATTCAGAGCCTCAGATGGAGGTCCAAATGTTTTACTTTATTAACTATGTTATGTAAAAGTTGGATATTATTTTTTGTGTGTTTGTGAGTGGGGTTGAAAGGGTAAAAACTACTAGCAAATCAAATTATTTCTACTTCTTGAAATAATCCAAGACCACATAACTTCATAACAAAGAAGTCTAAAAAATTATTTTTCATTTCACTTCAGTTTGCTCTTCTCATGATGGAAGCCATTTTGATGTTCTCGCCACAAAGCTCGTTGCTACTCAAGTCTTCACGAGTCATCAAGGCAGAATATCACAAGATATTTCAGATTCTTTCCCTTTTCTGCAGCATTGGAGGTTTCCTCGTAATATTCTACAACAAAAATCTGCACAACAAGAACCATTTCACAACCTTCCATGGTCTTCTTGGCTTGATAACAATGTTTCTTGTGTTAATCCAAAATTTCTCGGGGGCGATCATTACATATAGCAAATGGTTGCTACCAAAGAGCATGAAGCTTGCAAAGGCAAAACTGCTCCATGCTTTGATGGGAGCGCTTGTATTCATGTCTGCTTGCACAACTTTTTACCTTGGGCTTTGCTCTAACTGGTTTGTCAAGAACTCAAATGCATACACATGGTATGGTAGTGCATTTTCTATTCTAGCTTTGGGTGGAATTGTCTTAGGACAAGTCTTCAATGAGCATGTCAAGAAGCGAGCTGCTGCTGGCAAATAATACAACTCTCCTCAAGTAATCATAATATGTGTGATCATAGAGTACACAACTTGGTTCAACATACTGTACTTGTGTTACAGGACTCAACACTAACTGTCAACTTACTAGTCTAGCGGCTAGCAACAACTTCAACGTTACTAGCCATAGAACTTTGTCTTGGTTAATAACAGCAGAAGTACTAGTAAAGCTTGAAATCTGATGCAAGTGACACCCTTCACATTGGTTTGTCAAGAACTCAAATGCATACACTTGGTATGGTAGTGCATTTTCTATTCTAGTTTAGGGTGGAATCGTCTTAGGACAAGTTTTCAATGAGCATGTCAAGGCTGCTGGCAAATAATACAACTCTCCTCAAGTAATCATAATATGTGATCATAGAGTACACAACTTGGTTCAACATACTGTACTTGTGTTACAGGACTCAATACTAGCTGTCAACTTACTAGTTTAGCGGCTAGCAACAATTTCGACGATACTAGCCATAGAAATTTGTCTTGGTTCAATAACAGCAAAAATACTAGTGAAGCTTGAAATGTGATGCAAGTGAAACCCTTCACATTTTACCTATAAGTAATTGCTGAACAGTACATGCCCAGTAGCATAATTAATCCACAATAAAATCCCGAGACATCTTCCTAGAGAAACATATGCAGAAACTAGTTTCATGGTCAGTTTCTGTTTATTAGCCAAAGTGGCTAGTAGAAATCAAAAACCAAAAACTAACATCAACATGCAACCTTTGCATGTTGGTTTCTAAGGCAAAGCAGTTTAGGACTGTTAAGACAGAGAACCATAGGTGAAGGTTATAAAATTATTTGTTCATGCACAATGAAGCTTAATTCAGAAAGGGCCTATTAAAGGGGTTGATGCTAAATTTGCTTCTACCTTTCAGTCCGGTTATTAAACTTGTAAATTCTCTCAAATGGAATCCATAGTTTCTTTTGAACAACTTAAGAAAATGTTTATTTTTGTCCCCATGGGTTCTCTTTGTTCGATCAAATCTCATTTTCATAGAACCAAAATGTCTTATTTAGTGTGTCTTTGAGTTAAATGCACTGTAAGACTAAATTGAAGAACTTGCTAAGAATTGGATTACATGCCTCAATAGTCAATTAAAGCTTGAATTTGGTGACTTTAATAATAGTGCTCAAGGGTTTTTAAAAACAAAAGATCAGGGAATTTTAAGGAATAATTGACAACTGGGCTAACACTAAAGCTTTATTGTCTCAGTTCAAAATACCATCCTACCTTTTGAATGATTTTTTACACTTCTTCAGTATAATCAAAATTAGAAAAAGGAAGAAAGCTTTGAAAACACAAGCAGTTTATTTTGAGATAAAGTATGATTACCTTACAGACAAAGTAACATGAATTCTGGTTTGAAACAGTTATTCACGACAAACAAACTTGAAGAAAGATTAAGTACTGCGCTGTGCTGATATAAAACTGATGAAAACTGAGTGACAAATTCAGTTCATATGTGAAGCTCGGTTTCTGCTCTTACTAAAATAATGGCCACTAATAATCGTTGCCTCTACTGATCACTTCTTTAACAGTGGGTCGCAGCAGAATAGTGTGTTCAAACTGGGCAGTGTAGCATCCTTTAATGTCGCACAGGGGCGGGTAAGCATCGACAATGCCACTGTCCACAAGATTCCTCAGGGCAAGTTGATACTTTGTCTGAAATAAATATTCATAAATTTTTTAAGTACTTGGGATCATTACTGAGCCAAGTTATCCCAACTTCAAGATTTAAGGAAGAAAGTTTCAAAATTTAAAAACAAAATGCAAAGCAAGCTGCCATGTTGAGTGCACAAGCTCCTGATTGATGTTTGGTCTTTCCCCTAAAAACCAGCCACTTCGCAGGATAGTATTCTTGAGGCTTAGAAAGGTTAGAACATTAGTAAGTAAACACACACAAGGTGGGACCTCTGGTGGATACCTGCACTTACTGTCAACAGTCACATTGCTATAGACCTTTATCAGGCTAGCATGGCATAAGATACTCTCAGTTTATTGGGGAAACAAGTCCAGAGTCAATCTTGGCACAATAACAAAGTTTCATTAAGATTTGTCGCAATTTAACAGAAATGTGAAGGTTTGAAACTGGATGATTTTCCATTGGAAAGTAAGGTGGACAGGAATCGATGACTGTCAAGCCTCAAATCCATGTTTTTCCAATACATTTCTCTGTAATAATAAGGGCAGAAGAACAAGCTTTAAAACTTCATATCTCCAATAGTTTTTGGAAATGTTTACAAAATTTTGCAATTTTACTAAATAAATACAGATGCACTGAACTTGGTGCTGGCAACAGTTTCTTGATATATTTGATATGTATTTTTGCGTGATATAAGGGTATATAAACAAGATCAACTGAAATTGTATGAAGGTATTTTACCTGTCCCAGTCTATCCAGCCATCGTCTACAGAATGCTAGAGTTCCAAAGTTTTCATTGATGACATTAAGCAGCTGTTTTGCTCTTGGCATTCTGAGAACACAACATTCAATATTATTAAAAATTGTTACTAAACTACAGTCACATGTACAAAACTTGGTGCTCAAAAATTATACAGTTAATCCCCTTGACCTGATGTTTTCATTTCTCACCTTATACAATTGGATCATGATTCAGAAATGGCCTACTGTTTTTAAATGTACAAAACCACTGGGCATACCACTGTTTTTTAAATATTATCTATTAAACATACAAAGCTGAAAACAAAAGGAAATCTTTCCCCAAGGATGGATTAACCAAAAGGAAAATTAGGTTCATTAACTGTACAAGTGACAATACTGCACATGACATAATACTATGTATTACTGCATGTAGTTCTTCTTCTAACACTCGCATTACTTTACACCAACATCCTTTTAATAACTATTAACACTTGACATGGCTTTGTTGATGAAGAAATTTAGGTGATTTTTTTTGCCAACATTGATTTTAGAGGCAACTGGCTTTCGACTGAAATTGTTGACCAAAATTAATGTCCCTTGCTTTAACACAAACCAACTTAAAAACCAACCTTAACGGAACGTGGCCAACTTCAAAGTTCTTCATGTAGTGAGATGTGTCCATGTCATCGTGCACAACACCTTTGCCTGTGCTGCCAAAGGTCTCGATTGCATAGAATTCTCCTTCCTTTGATAAAAAAATTACCATTTTAGAGACTTATAAAAACAGTTGACTTTTGAATTCAGTATTGCATTTTGTAGATATACAGATTAATTTAATATGTGTTAATGTTTTAAAATAATTTTATTGTGTGAAAACCATAAAGTTTTTAAATTTTGATAATCTTGTATATTTCATATATACTAATTTATGTGTGTTTTATTTCCTTTTTCACTCTTAATTTCTCCTCAAAAGTGAGAATTAATTTCAATTAATTTCAAATCAGACTTGTCCAGATGAAATTGTAGTCTAACGACTTTTTTTCCTTACAAAAACATATTATATTATGTTCTACTTTCATATTAAGCACTGTGTCATGGAAAATTTAAAACACAGGCTTCTTATTTTGTATAATATTAATTAATTAATATATATTAAATTGTTATAACCTGATTAATGTAGAATATTGCAGCTTGGTGTTGTATTGAAAAAAGGAAACCACTTCTCAAGTTTTGAGCGATCAGAAAAAAAATCTGAATCCCTGTCAGTCACTCAGAATTTTTTCTTGTCATTAAGAACTCGAGAAGCAGTTTCTTTCATTGTTATAACCTGACCATTGTGATTTCTCACCTCCATCTTGGTCGCCTCTCCCCCTTTTACAATAGGCACAGTCTTGCCTGCGTGGATGCGATATGGAGCTATTGAATGTCCATTGAGATTTCTTATGGGTTTCACTAAAGTTTACAAGAGTGAAAAAAAGTTAAAATATAATTTTTTAACAGATTTGAAAAATTAACTTTAAACCTTTAATCTATTTATAATACTGTATAATTTATGGAGAACAAAACTGCACATAGACCTTAACATTGCCAGTGTTCTAGCAAGCCCCAAATGAAAGGGTGTGGCTCCCTGTCTTTTTCTCGACACCCCTTAGTTTTCATCAAGCACTTTGTCATTTTCATTCAGCACCCTTGCTTTTTTTCAGAGCCACAACCTTATAACCTTGATAATGGAAATTGGAGTTAAAATTAAGAAAATGGTAGTGTTTAAACATGTTGCTGTGCACCTTTGTAAGTTCGCCCATTCAGTTCAACTTCATAGGATTCCATAACCTCCTGAATAGCTTCACCCACATCACACAACCTGACGTCAATTCCTGCTTCCTAAACACACACAATGGAACAACAAAAAATTATACATAATAATTATAACCTTTTTAGTTTAAATAGGAAAAATAAAAAATAAACTCCATAAAAACATAGAATACTTTACAAAGATTAATTCAGCAAAATTCTTTCATGTCTGTTAGTTGAAAATAGTGAACTTTTTATGTTTTGAATGGAGGAAGCTTATATCTTGCAGGGCCTATGTTCAAAGGACTAGGGGTGATTTATATATCTAAGTAATATACTTTATATTACTTAGATAGCTGCCATTATTAACATTATACAATTACTGATCATGAGTCTTTCAAAATTATTCATCATGTTCATCATTCTACAACTGTACAGCTTGTCGTCACCTTGATTCCCGTGTTTGTAGCATCTTTCACGGCAGCCAATAGGTTGTCATACTTGGGGTTGAATGATACTGTAAACGCACAGTCAATAATATAGCCTACAAAGGAAATTTACTAATAAATTGAGTCAAAAACAAAAATGTTAAAAGGAGGAGAGGTACTTTAAAAGCTTCATTATGCAAGATAAACATTTCTATCATTCTTTTGGTTCGTTTTCCTCGGTTTTAGAAAAAGGAGGGTAAAATTCTTTCAGGAGCTAAAGATTGAATGGGTAGCAGAAAAACTTCAAGAATTTCTCTTCTCTAATATTTAACCCAAATTCACCACTGATGGCAGTTTGGCACTGTATTACCCCTTCAATGAATTTCAAAGTAGAAATGTCTCAAATAGCACCACATAATTTGTAAATTGTACTAAAGTTCTTCACACAACACAAGCAAATTACCTTTGGAAGGGTCAAGAATTTGAGTCCTAGCTAGTCCTAGGTCACCAACCCAGCTTAAAGCAGTCAATTCTGCTACAATACCTATAAGCTTGTGTTTGGAGATAATCTATAACTTTATTGTACCCCCAAGGGGGAATCAAGATTTGCTCACCACTAAAGTAAACAAGCACAAACAGCAGGCCACCAGAACTTAGAGTATATAACTTCCAAGATTATTTACCCTTTACACAATTACTGTAATTAAGTACCCATTGATCCCATTATGCAATTATTCCATCTACATACCATTTACATGTGTCCCAAAGTCAATCTTGCAGACATCGTCATACTGTAGTACAGTCTTATCTCCAGCGTTTGGTGTGTAATGCGCGGCACAGTGGTTAAGAGAGCAACCAGTAGGGAAAGCCAAACCTAACAATTATTATAGCTATGGATCAGTGAAAATGTCTGCTCTGATTGGCTAATAACCTTGAAAAAACCCAAAGGAGCAGCTGTTAATAACTTCAACAATTTTGTTGATCCGTGAAGAAAAAGATTTATAAAGTATTATTTAATTTTGTGTTGTTTACAAAAGTAAAGGAAGAAATCCATTACTAAAAACAATCTACTTCAAAACAATGAAGAATTGCCAAATTTATTCCCTGGCTCAATAACTGATGCTTCTGTAGAAAGTACTGATACTGCATCAAGTTTTCTGTAACTCAAGATTTTTTCAGTTTTCTATAGAGGCCCTAATGAAAACTCTGCATACTCCTTAACACCCCAGCCACCTGCCTTTGGACGAACATCGACACTTGTGAGCACTCACTTATGTTTGAACTTTACTTTTTGTGTAGGTAAACCAGGAGCCTTGCAATAGAAGTTACCCTTTCTTTTACCCTGTCCCTGACTATATACACAATTAAAACAATCAGTAGTTTTTTCTTCCAGTCTTAAAAAATTCACATTTGTTAAGAATGAGTGATTAAATGTGGCTCCATCTCAAATATGAAAAATTCTAACCATATTAAAGTAATAGCTATGCATGGCTATATGAAGAGGGTTTTTTAGATCTGTCAACCCACCTGATGCCAACTTGTTTTCATCAATCAGTTTTCTAGACGCTGCTTCTAACCTCTCACTAACAACAAAAAGTCAGCATTAAATAGATTATTTTTTAAGTTACCGGGAAAAAAAATAATTAGCTTTGAACAAAAGATCTGGATTTTAAAAATCTACTAATAAAACTAATGATCAACTGACAATAAAATTGTGAGAAAAGTTACTAGCTGAAGAAATGCTGTGTATAAACCTGCTAATTATTGCAACATTGCAAAACAAGTTGCAAAATGTAACATACGTGCATTTGCAAAGCTTAAGTTATGGAAGAAAAGTAATGCATAACACCTTGAAATTAAAAAAAAAATTGGTTACTTACCATATATCAATCATGCTCAACCCAGGTTTAATAAAGCCTTGAACATAGCTTCTAACCTACAAAGATACAGCAATATATATCATATACAGTTGACATCACCATATGCATCAACATAGTCTGTGAACATTATCAGCATCATCTACAAAATCATAATCATCTATTTATATTACAATCAAATCAGTAAACTCAGTGTTATCATCATCTGTCATTTGTAAAATTCATCATCATCTTAAAACATCACCATTGGTAAGTATTATCATCGCTTAAATAAACCTTGAAAACATCATCATCAACACTATTTTGTACCACTGTCACCATACATACATTATCATCTATAAAAATAGTCTGTGAACATTATCATCATCATCTTTATTAAATATCATCAAATATTGTCATCATCCATAATTTTAAAATCATAGTGGTACACTATAGAAACTTTAATCTAAAGGGTCAGACTCGCTCAAACAATAAGAAAGGTACTCAAATTCAGATTCTTGGCAAGAAGTGTGTAAAGAACTCCAAAACTTTAGAATATTTTTTTGACCCAAATTAACATTTTGGCTGCCCATTTATGTATTAATCTCTTCTTGATCAATTAAAGCATTGTTAATCATGAAGTTGCACAACACCAAAATTACAACATTTGTCGTACTTGTCTGTGAGCTTCAGCAGCCTGTCTGACATCGCTGTATATGTCAGCATGCATTCTGTCCAGCCCTCTCTTCTCTTCATTGGTCTCTCTCCATAAGTTGCTGCAAATTGACACATAAATCATAAAAGCTACCTAAACTCTTGTACAGATGACCTTCATCGATATGTACGGGTGTTAGAGAACAGATCAGTTTAATGTTTTTTTAATGTATCAGGCAAGAACTTTGACCGGTTACTAACTGTGCCACACTCTATCAAACTTTCAACTTATTTTTATTTGAATGTGGAAGTTGGATATATGCTAAATTATCATGTAACTTTATTTTAATAGCATTGTTTTGCCAGAAATTTACATCAAGTTTACTTTTGGATACTTTTCGAGTCATGAACCTTTCAAAACTCCAAAATTCACAGTATTTGTATGGAATGGAAACAACTTTTGCAACCTAGCCATACAAACTTTGTACTAATTAATTCTAATTATTTTGGGAGCCTGGTTTCCTTCAAAACATTCTATGTATCAAGCTAAACCTTTCAATAATAATAATAATGTTTAGCATTTATATAGCGCTCTTTTCCTTGTGGATATGATCAAAGGCGCTTAACAATGATTTACAGATGACTATGGTATTGAGGATCTTAGATAGTCCACTATATGCGGCTCACAGTAATGTTCAGTAAGAGTTGCCCTCAGTCAGTAGAAGATAGACCACAACACCGGGATCACCCTACTCTTTTTCGACAAATGATGTGGGTTCTTTTAAGTCCCCCATTAGGAGATCAAGAGACTGGGCCTACAGTTTAATGTCCTTATCCGAGAAGGCGCGAAGGTCTAACCGTTTGCAGATGATAGAGCAAAGACAGCACCTTCTCCTCAGTTGTTTCAAAACCCTGAGTAAAGGTCCAGCACCGGGAATGGAACCCGGGCCTCCCGCACGAAAGACTGGCATCTTACCAACTAGGATAACCAGACAGCTGTAAGGTTTAAGTTAAGCAATGGTTAAGTATATACTGTATAGCAACTGTTGTTTTGAATTTTGTTTTTGTTTTATATTTTCATTTTTTGTGACAATTTTGACTCAAGGAGTCACAGGGGAACAGGCAATAGAACTCAAGGTCCCATTCGAGGTCTCCCACCCAGGACCTACGGTTTAACATCTTTGTCTGAGAAGACATGAAATTCTTGCACTACTCACTCATCCTTGTAACTTATAATCTGCCCTTCAGGAAACTTCCCGTCTGGAAAGAGCTGCTTTATTGCAACTGTTGGTGGATCAGTCTGCTGCAAAGTTCCTATACACGATAGAAATCAATCACAAATTGTCATTATCACCACTTCATAATTATTAACCAATCAGAACGCACAAAACTATACAATCATGGCTGTGTATAGTGTAACTGAAGTTTAAAGTTGGAAAAAAAATTTTGTATAACTTCCAAAAACAAGCCCAGCTATTATTTTTAAAAGGAATAATGATTGATATCATAAGGAGCTATGATGTCAATCTGTGTCTTCAAGGGGATTTTGTAAGTTTGTAGGAGTTCCAAAGATCTATCACCTTATAACCACTGAACACATGCTATTCTGCACAGCTACTTCAAAGCTGTTGAACAAGCAAATGTAATAAGAATGTCATTGACACAGGTCTGCAAGACAATCTGTCAAGTACTTCACTGGATATCCTACCCTACTCCTGTCAGTCAACTATTTTGACACAGCTACTCCAAAGCTGGTTTAGTAACAAGTATTTTACAGCAAGAACCACCTTTTGGTTTCTGCTCAGCAGTTTGATCGCCTGCTGGTTTTTTCTTCTTCTTCTTTTTCTTCTTTTTTGTTCCTTCACCCCCCTGTGCTTCCTCCTGACAATTGTTGCCTTTGTGAAGAAGATAAAACAAAAACAAACAAATAAATAATATATAGAAAGTAATAAATATAGTCTGACACTCAACCCAACCCTACACCTCTAGCTTATATTATCAACACTTAGAAAATAACGCATACTCTAATTGGTTGTAGCTACTTTTTCTTTAACTGAATAGAAACCACGATCTGTCCTCACATAGTGCAAGAAAACAGTTACCAATAAAATGATTTTTTCTGTGTGGACTGGGAAGGTTATTTTGTAATAAAACAGCCTTGCTTGTGTTTCTAGACAAAAATAAAACATCTTAAGATGTAGCTGACACTCGAAAAGTAAAGATCTCCAAAACTCGGCTTTAGTTCACTATCCTTCTCAACAATTATTTTTATCATGTTCTGCTATGTCCTAGCATGCTCTATTTTTGTCTCGAAACACACACGGGTGGCAATCATTGTTGTAATTAAATTTTTTATTTCGCAAAACTTACCTTCATCGCCCTCATCATCATTCTTGCCAACCACTACAGTAACTGCATCATTTTCAGTTTCTCCATTAACTTCAACATCATTCTTTGCCTCCTCAGTTCCACCTGCTCCTTGCTCTAGATGCCAAAGGGAATGTACCATTAAAAAAATAGGGCATATACATACATGTAACTTCATACATCAACAAGAACAATTCTTACAATTATTCTGTGCTTGAGAAAAAGAAGTTTGTGATTTTAAGTGCTGCTCTTATTTCTAGGACTAATATAAATTTCAGTAAAGTTTCCATATACAGTTATGGCTGCCAAGTTTCACATTTTCATGCAGTTTATGGTTGCCAAACTCCACATTTTCGTTTTTGGAGTTAAATTATATAATCCTTGCCAAAACCATTACTCCTAACCCTAACAGTGATTTCAAGAATTTTTGGTTTCTTGTATGACAAGGTTTACCCCCGATATTTTGGTATGAAGATTAGTAGCTTTGGCATAATGAAGTAAGGGTGAGTATGGAAATTCAGCCTATATTTCTTTTATGGTCCCCTAAACTTTCGATATAAACTTGTTGCCAATCTTTTATTTTTTCAATTCTGCTTTCTTCAGAATTGTTTACACAGTTGAAAAGAACATTGTATTAGAGTCTTAACTCTTCTAGATTCGTGCATTGATTCAATTCAAAGCGAGAAGCTAAGGTTTCCATCAAAATCAACTTTTTTGTCCTGTAAGCATTGTTTGCAAAAGCACGAACATTGTGTTTATTTTTTCAGTTTTGTATAATTATTAAGAAAACAACATAAGTCATACGATTATAAAACATAATTTATCCGGTTAATCCAACTTAAAAAATTATTAAAGAAGTGCCAAGGAAGGTTCTCGTTCTTACTAAAGTGATAGACGTTAAGATCGGGAGGTTGGTTATCTAACGGCCTCTTAAAACTGACGTTGTTTTCGCGTTGTCACGTGGCATCAAAGTGTTAGTCAAGTTTACTTCCAAAAAACAAACGAGTTAAATTATCAAATTACTCTGCTTCAGCAAGTAATTACATTAGGCTTATAACAACACAGATTTCGAGGCAGTATTCAGGGGAAAAGGTAGTTGTAAAACAATCTCGTCATTGGATACTAATCAAGACAAAAACAGACAAACACGCGAGTTTGATACGTAGATCGAGTAGTGAGCTCGAGGTAACCCTTATATTGAGATGTTTATTGAGTAAATCCATTGTGTTATACTATATTCTAAACCTTACTTTTCTTTTTTTTCTTTTTCTTCTTTTTTTTGTTCGTAGCTGCTTCAGGATTTTCTTCGATCTTATCTTCTAAATCATCCTCCGGACATTCACAGAACTGTTCTTCATTCGGAGGCGCCATCTTGTTTTTGAACTCCACTTTTTCTCCTCCAAGCTCCTCAACTTTTTTTTCCCGAGACACCCTGGGCATGAGGTCGGCTTCATTCCTCTCGAGGACCCGCGGACCGCGAGTGTTCAAACTCCAAGATGGCGGCTTCTCTGTACACAACTGCGGCAAAAATATTGCAGAAAACCTTGAAAAAACAAGGCACAGTAAAATCACTGGTGACCAACAGTCCATATCCTAACAAAAAGAAGCTTCTTGCTCTAGTCTGTGAGACATTGAAGTGTAAGTTTTGGAACTATAGTGCTTTGACCTAAACTTAATCAGAAACAACACTAAAACAGTTTGGTGCTCCACTCGTAAAATCAGCGTTAAGAAATAATGGTTTTTATCATACAGACAAAACTGTTATTGAAGATATTTTGGTGCAGACAAACCTACTGAGGCAGGAGCAACAAGTAAGGAGGATATTTATTTTAGTATTTTGCGTTTCTTATCGTTTTTCAAAATTTTATTTTTAATTTAAAAGAAAGTGACTCTTGGTCTTTATAACTATAAGATCGAGCTATTAGTTTTAAATTTTGTTTCCTTGGTTTTGGGTTCTCAAACTCTGTCAAACTTGGTTCACTGCCAGGATGTTTTTATTAGCAAGAATACAGTACCTCACTATCTTTTTTCGCCCAATATGTATGTTTTATAATTTTTGTCTTTAAAGGCACAGCTACATAATGCAACATTGCATGCAACATGATGGGCATAGGAAAAATTTCATCTTTAAATATTTATTGCTCCGGTGAAATTTCTGTACTAACCCATACTTAGTATGCATACAGTAATGGCCGCCAACTTCACATTTTCATGCAGTTTATGGTCACCAAACTCCACATTTTGTTTCGGGAATTAAAGGATGTAATCCTTACCCAAACCCTTTACCATTACTCCTAACCCTAACAGTGATTTGGTGAGGTTTACCTTAGATATTTTGGTTTTGAAGATCAACAGCTTTGTATGCATAATGAAATACGGGTGAGTAAGGAAATTTAGCCATTGCTTGCAACATTGAACAAAGTATAAATCTGTCCTGCTCCTGCAACTATGCAAGCACAGTTTCGCTGTGTAGCCACATGAAAAGTTTCAGTAAAGGTGTGGCTGCACAATTGAAACACTTTGTGTTGCGACACAGTGAAATTGTTGCTTGCAAACGTTGCTGGAGTAAGATGGGTATCTACTTCATGCAATGTTGTGTGCGACATTTTTAAATGTGGCTACATGATGCAAGCCTTCCACTGTGCACAGGGTTGCATCGGGCAGCCGTATGATTAAACTGGCAATTACTTTATCTTAATTTTTACCCACATGTTAACAATCGCTCAAGAGTTGTCATAAGATTTTTTTGGATGAAGAAGAAAATATAAAACTATTAATGTATATTTAAACATTATAGCAATTTATGGTATCAGAGTTGTGTATACTTTTTAACAAGCTGATTCAATAGTAGAGTATAGGGCAAAAACAAAGAAAATAGTAATAATATATCAATTATGATCTTTTAATATTTTTAAATATTGGTATTAAAATACCATCAAAAACACAGTATAATATTAAATTATAATTATATTGATTAACAAGAAAGAAACCTCTAAATTGCATTTTTCATTAGCTTACAAGAAACAATCTATCCACCCCATTCTTCCAAAAAAGCTCTTTCCCTTCTGAATTTTATAAGATTTCTGAGGAGCTCGGGACATAATAGTTTTTTAATTAATGCCCTTATAGCTCAAGCATGCTGTTGCTATGGTGATATTGTATGACTTCTTGTTTGGCTGTGGGATCCATTGTGGTGGAAAGTTGCGTCAGTGCATTATGAGGCATAAATCCAGTTTGAATTCTGCTCTTGCAAGACTCAAGGTGAAAGCCAAAGTAGCAAACAATGAAGACTTACTCCCCATGGAGCTTAGGAAAAAAGGTTCATAGTATGATTGTGGTTTTGCCTTTTTTGTTGACAACATACAACAACAAGACATTTATTTGTACCCTTCAAATACTTTTTCAAAATTTATATAATGATAATACAGCTTATCATACTAACAAACTATAAAACTGATAATAATAATACACTAACCTATGAAATTGATTTTTATGACACTTTTTTATAATAAAAAGTAAAGTTAATACTGAAGGGTGCTGGCTCCCTGAAATAACTATTAAACTAAACATGTCAGGGAGTTTGAACTTTAACAATTTTCTGCACTGAATATTAAGCATTCATTAATTAATATTGACAGTAATTACTAATAAAAAAAGATAAAGATATAACAATATTATTATAAGTAATTTAAAGATGGAAAATTTAGTTGATAGTCAGCCTTTATCATAAATTATATTATTTTGTACTTATTTTTTTTTAAGTACTCTTACAAGAAACAAAGCAACACTCACTTAAATTATGTGTTGATTTTTAGTTGTGATACAAAAACTAATGATAACAGAACTATTGACAATACATCTGGGGCTGGTTGTTCAAAAGCTGGTTAACTTTAAACCCAGGGTTAACTCTTAAAAAAAACCTATTGGTTGTCATGGATAAGAGCCACGACGGTAACAGTCTTTTGAACAACTGGGCCCTAACTATTCCTATTCTTGTTGTTATCACTTTATTTTAAATATTGTTTTAATTATTAGTTGAACATGATTGTTTATAATATTGTAAATACTTACTATTTTTACCAGTAATTATTAATATAGCTATGTACTAAGTTAAATCTTGTAAAACCTCCTCCAAAAGCTCTTCCAATCAAGATCACTCTGATAAAGGCTCTTGAAGATTAATCAAGATAAGATCTATTAAATAACTACAAGATAATAACAATTTTCTTTTCAGTTTCTTTGCCAAGGTATGTGAGAGTTAACACTCTTAGAACTTCACTCGAAAAAGTAGTAAAGTCATTTCAAGAAGATGGCTTCAGACATATTGATTCACAGCCAGGTGCATCTGTTAAGGTAATCTGTCTAGCTACATACACAGATTAATTCTCTCAAGTCGGACAGGCCAGTCATTAAACTTTTCCCACCATTGCCTAAAACCCTCTCAGTCGTAGCCAATTTGTCTGTGGTGTCGTACCCTAAGATCATGCGTTTGCTTTGAAGTGGCCGCCGCAAGTGCTCTTTTAAAGTCCCTATCAAGCTTATTTTTTTAAGTTCCAGATGAAAAGAAGAACTCTTTAATAGTAGTAATTTTCGAAAATAAAAACTTTTCCCACCGTTCCTGTTATATTTTTTAGACTTGAAGTGGTAATGATGGCGTAGTAAGAGGCATATAACATAGCATGGTGCATCAGGCAGGGACAATCTTTTTCAAACATTCAGTTCTGGCTACAATAGTCACATTTTTATAACTTTAATCAATGATTTATTCCCTTAAAATTGTTTGAAATAAAATTTTTATGACATTTTTTAACAGGTCTAAATTAAATTTTTTAAATGAAAACGCCACAGGTTACCAGTCCCTGCCCTGCTCGGTCAAAATTTACGTTTCAATCTTTTTTGCTTAAAAAGCATGCTTAGACGTGGAAATTTTCTTTGGTTATTTGAATTTTGAGTTCACAAATCACAACAATTTTAATCCAAAAATTGAAAAATTAAGCTTGATAGGGACTTTAAATGCTTTTGATCTTTTGAATAAATTTTAGGCCTTTTTACATGACCACACCCACCATGAATCAATCCGGACAAATTTAACTCATCTCAACTAGTTGCAATGGAAACTACATCTTGCAAGTTACGTGATCTGTAAACCTTTCAGCACAGATTAGCGGTCATGACTGACAAATGGAAATTTTGCAACAGCTGTCTCAATCAAAAGTTCGTCTACCTTAATATTGTTTTTTTTTTTCAGGAATACGAGTAGATTGGATAATTACTAACATGATCATCACTGTCTCTCAAAAATGAATTTCCTTTTAAAGTGCATGTCCAGTCATCCACAGATTTGTCCAGACAATGCTCAATTCTGACTGGGCATTGTCCATTGGCCAGCCATTATTTTCAGTCCTGTAAATCTATTCTTTTAACTAGAAAGAAGGCAATTAGCTACTGGACATATCCAGTTGTTTTTCTAATTTGTTTACTTTTTTATTTCTGTTTGATTAAAAAATTAAAATAGCTTATCTTTAACAAATTAAAAGCTCACTCTTGATTATCAAAATATCCTAGTGTTTCTTAGAACCAGTAACTGTAACATCAACCAGGGCTCAAATGCACCTGTTAAACTGTAATTTCAATATTTCTAACCTTGTAGGAGCTGATGAATTATACCCAGTCATTCATGTGTGATCCTCATCTCCCAGATGTTCTTGTGTTTAGTCCTGGCACAGATCTCCATGACAACAAGCTCTACCTCAATGGACAAATTATTTTGCAGGAGAAGGTATACAGTCACATTAATGTCATACCAAAGGATTCCAGTTATAAGACTTTCCCCCACCCCCTGCGCACTGTGAAAGAATGAAAAACTTTAACAGTTCAAAATTTTTTGAAAAAGAAAATAGTTTGACAAGAAGTTAGTTGAATAGAAGTTAAAATTGCTATTAAGTTAATTGAAATAACCAGTTCTTACATCATAGGAAAAAAGTTTATTAGTAATTCAAGTATTTTCTGCAAGGCTAGCTGTTTTCCTGCACACGTCCTAAATCCCCCTGCTGGTGCGCACGTGATTGATGCATGTGCTGCTCCTGGGAACAAGACAAGCCAGCTGGCAAGTTTGATGAAGAATTCTGGGTAAGTTTTACTTATTAGTTTATAAATAATTTATTGTTTATTGCAGTTGTTTTTTTTACATTGTACAACTTGGAATATGTAAAGTTCCTATAGTAATAAATTTTTCTCAGAACACTATTTTGCAGTCAATCTGTGATCTAGTGTGATCAATGAGTAAATAAATTTTCATCATGTGTTAACTATATTGTGACATAAATGATCTTCTTGCACATTAAATCATTGATTAATTATTATCACTAATGTCAACCAGAAGTACCTCTGAAAAACTTTTAGAACAGGGTTAAAAAAATCTTCTGCTGTACAACTAGTACAGTTATTTTTCTTAAAGATAATTCCTATTCCAACAGTTACTTTGTTTTGTGTTATCTAGTATACCCAGTCCAAAAAAAACAATCAAAGAAAGTATTGTGTTTAAGTACTCAGTCACATATTAAGAAAAATTGTAGTGTGAGTCTTTTAGTAATCTTTTACCAATTATCATCAAATTAAATTGTTTCCTCAGAAATATATTTGCTTTTGACATCAACCCTGAACGGTTGAACACATTGAAAATTCAGATGAAGAAAGCTGGCGTGTCTTGTGTGACAGCAAAGAACATGGACTTTTTGAAGGTGCAGAAGATGAGAGAATGAATTATTTAAATGGATGATTAAATAGATACTATTGCTGTTAAACTTTGATACTCAACAAACAGTAGCAAATCACTTAGGAAGACACTCAAACATATATGTACAAAAACCTCACAACTAACAAGTACAACTTTTAAAGATGAAATTAGCAGCGGAAAACACTTCTAAAATGGTTCCAAAATGGAAAATATGAACCTTCATCGGAGAATTTACCAACACAACAATTTTCATTACCTCTTTGGCAAACATTTCTTCTACATGCTCATAATTTAGGCATCTTAGCTGACAGGTGACAATCTATTGTTTCCCCATAATGTGCAGGTGAACCCAATGGACACCCAGTACAAGAGTGTAGAATACATTCTAGTGGACCCATCCTGTTCTGGTTCAGGCATTGTCAGTAGAATGAACCATCTTATTGATGACAGCTTTTTACAGGTTAGGTTTGTCCCTTTTGTTAAGAGGAAGCCACTAAGTCTGAGACCACTGACTCGTTGTCCAAAGATCTCGCAGCTTTGCTGCTGACTCTTGCTGGCCAGCAGGCAACCTTCTCCCTTACAATGTAGAGTCTACGTCATTTTTTTCTAGAATTGAACTTGACAACATAATCATAAAATCCTCCATCTATATTAAATATCATGATACAGCTTTTGCTGCATAAACACTTCTTTATTCTTAACAGCAGCAATTGCCAAGTTTTTAAACTTTCAGGGCAAGCAGCATGAATTATGTATCCTCATAAGGACTTTCCTTTGCATTTCTTAGATGTCAGGTTCATTTGATTTGGGACTTTCATCATGGGTCAACTGGTGAACCAGTTTTAGATGATGTAATGTAGTGTTTAAGGAAATTTGCCTTTAGTGGTGGAAGAAAATAATTACCTTTGGTAGACCTGCAACTGACTCCAAACAGTGGCACTTGTTCTCGATGTATATGCAAACATATTTCTATCAACTATCAACAACATTACAAACCAAACAAAGCATATATATGAAGACAAATAACAGGAAAAGGGTCTCGTGGAACTGACAGGAATCGAACATTTCAAAGAGCGAATCCAACTACATTGAGCTTGCCTTGTCAATGGATTAGATCAATTAAAGGGTGAATTAGGAACTAAGCAATACTTTGGAAAAAACTACCTTTAAAAATAAAGCAAAAAAAAATAAAATAAAATAAACCCAAAATAGCACTGATAATATGGGCCTGGGCAAAAGCCAAAAATTCGAGATAGTGGTTTTTTCTGTGGCAAAAACTCAGCTGACGGCATTTCCTGTGAGCATTTTGTTTTTGGTCGATTCAATCTCTCTAGTCTATGTTATTTGAACTTAGTTTGAAGTGCTATCCTACAATGTGTGTGATCAGTGAAACAAAAAATAATAAAAAAACAGTATAGAAATGTAGCATGAAATTAGAGCAAAACTAAAGCCAATTCAGCTTTTTGATTAAGTTCCAGTCAAGTCTTGAAAGTCTTAACTGTAATTAAAGAGCAAATTTGAGTTACCAAGCATTTTGCAGGTTTGTTATAATTATAGTCTATGTAATGGCATTTCAGAATTGCCAGCGTTGAGTCTTGTGGGGATTTAAATGTTGCTTGCACGCACAAAAACACTCAATCGGCTAGATTTTGCCAATATATATATATATATATATATGAGAGAACTATATATATCACTAGGACTTGGCAGTTAACCCCCTCACAGCACTCTTACTTACTGTCGGATGGCAGTTCCTAGTTTTTATTAATATGTTTTCTATGCAGTTTTCTAGCTGGGCCAAATTAAAGGGCTCAGCACCTTGTCGTTTTTTGCAGCATCCCTTCATTTTCATCCAGCACCTGTCGTCTTCATTCAGCACCTTTAAAGTTTTCAGAGCTGCATTGTTATCATTGTAATGAATAATGGAGTTAAAATGGAGAAAATTGTTTTGTTTCAGCTTGATTTTTCTCCCAAGTTCTTGGAGCATTTTGAGCTATTGCTTGAGACAAAATAAGTCTGAGCCAAAATAATCAGTCAGCAGTTTCAAATATGATGAAAGCTTTTTCACAGTGTTTGCTTAAGTTTGTAACTGTCCAATCAGAGCAAAAAAAAACAGAAACAGCTGTTATAATGTTCTGTAACAGGATGTTCTGCCATTTCTTTGAGCTGGCCAAAACTCTGCCATGAATATGTTGGGCAAGTTTCAACTAGAGCAAACCCATTTTGGAGAGTCAGTTCCATTTCATTTTTGTACAGTTAGGATAGACCCTGTAAGAATGAAAGCATTAGGTGCTGTTACCATGGAAACAGGCTTGCAAAAGCTATACTTTAGCAATGATTTAGATTTTTTTTTCTTAATACAAGTAAGGCAAAAGTTCTTGTTATGCCATCAGTAAACTTTCATCAAGTATATTTTGACCTAGTGAGAACACGATATACGTCTAGGGTATCCTGCCAAAGGTTACGACAACTTGCAGACTTTTGTTGCACATCATTACAGGGTCAGAAGGATGACAGATTGGAGTCTCTGTCCAACTTCCAGCTGACTATTGTGAAACATGCAATGTCTTTTCCTTCTGTCAAACGAGTGGTTTATTCAACTTGTTCAGTTCATCGACAAGTAAGTTCCTTTAAAGCAGGCTTGCAAGTAGTTTGTTGTCTTTCTTTCAGTCAAATAAATGGTTGTCTCAATCTTTTTTGTTTCTCCTGAATGATAGGAAAATGAAGAAGTGGTAGAAAAAGCCTTGAAGGAGTGTAACGGTAGATTTCAGCTTGGAAGTGCTTTGCCTGTTTGGCCACATAGAGGTCTCAAATCATTCACTGAAGGTAAACCTGAAGTAGTACAGTACCATTGCCGCAAAGTTACTTCCAACTATACCTAGCTATGATGCTCAGACGAAGGGCTAACACTCGAAATGTCAGCTTATATAATTTCCTGTCATCCCATGGCGATGATAATTTATTCATCACATAATACTACAAGTTTGATTTATACTTGCTATAGTTGTACAACAAACACTGAGCTTTAATTAAACCTAGAGTAAGGTCCAGGAAAACCCTGACCGACAAGATGTAATCCCTCAAAGTACAGACAAACAAGCAGCGATGGCCTAGCCTTCTCTTATTCCTTATTCCAAGAACAATCCAAATCTGAAACTTTATAATAACAATTACTGCCATCTCAGCCAAAAATATTAACGGATTCCACTGCACCTTAGCACTCTGCATATCTAATATCAGCGCTCCCAACCATTTGAGGTGACTGTAACTAAAACCTAAACTCGATTTTTATTAATGAAACAAAATATCTAAGTGTTGAAACAATATTAAAAGTATTTTTCTACGTATTACGCTGATTTTCCCAGAAATTCAGGTTTAAAACACATTATGTGCTGCATTGTACCAGAAGCTCAGAAATAGGGAGTCAGACATCAGGTATGGGGAAAAATTTGCTCGAACTCGAAAGATTCATCATTGGAGTGAGATATTGCACACAACACAAGTTGTAACTTTCACGCTCAATGACCCAACCAAAACATGCACTTTCAACCTAGATTTTCTTGGAAACCACACCCTTAAGGACTTTATTTTAAAAAGGTTGATTTTAGTGCATTATTGTTATTCTTATTCATTCATCAACAGGTGAACAATGTGTTCGAGCCTCCCCCGAGGATCACACCAATGGCTTTTTTGTAGCTTTATTTGAACGGAAAGATTGCAAGGTGGTTGAACCTTCTTCCAGAACTGAAAGCAAAAACTTCTGCAGCGGCAGTAAATCAGAAATAGAAGTTAATTGCAAAAAAAAGAAAAAGAAAAAGAAACGAAAACTGTCTTCTAAACATGCTGAACATGGAAACACAGAGTACGGTGGTGAAGAAACTTCTTTGAAGAGAAAGTATGCTCCTATCAATCAATCAAACAGCGATTCAAAGCAGTCCGATGTAGAGGGGAAAATTGATGCAGTGGCGATTTCTACATCTTTGGATGCAAATATGATCCATTGTAAACTGACCTCACGAGACACTGAGCAGAGGAATCAAATGCAGCCGCGTTTCTTTGAAAAATTACAAACTAAGCAAACAGCTGAAAGTTTAACTTCCAAGAAAAAGAAGAAAAAGAGGAAACGAAAAATGCCAATCACATTTTAGTTCAACATTTATCCGTTGCGCCAGAATGTTTCGTTGCTTAAAAAAGGTTTTTTTTCTAGCAATAGAGCTTATTCTTTTGACAATTTGACGTGTGACATCAGTGAAGTATGGTGACCTCCATGGGAGACTAGCTGATTTCTCGCTCATTTTTACAGAACATCAATGAACAAATAGCTTTAGAAAGTACATTTCTTGAATCCTAAACCGATGTTCTTTAACATAATTTATTTTATAAGATACTTTGGATAATGGAGTTTTCCTTTAATGTTATTTGAAATATGGCCAGCGAATTTCTCAGCAACTGGCTGGGATATATGTAGGGTTCGACAAACCAAAATTGACTAAAAGTTGTGAAAATCTTGTGGAAATATTTGAATGTCCGGTTTTCTGGTGACTTCTGTATCAGATATCACAATGTTATGAAAGAAATTAGGTAGTCCCCAAAAAAGGAAGCCAAGCAAGAGGGTTGGATATAATTTTGGAAATAAAACAAGCAAGATATGTTTTATAGACCATTTTGTTCAAATAAGTTTATTTGTTGTATAAACAGTAGTAATAAATTATGATGATTTCTGTACAGGTTAAAAATATCAAAGAACTGGAACTGCAAAATTTGAGTTAGGTTCTTTCAAGGAGTTACATTGCATAACAGCATTTTCGGGAAGATTTATTTACAAAATTATTATTTTTCTATTACCCTTTTCGAAACTCCTTAAGCTATGGCTGGCTTACTATTCCATTTTCACTTTCTTTAAAATGGCCCGCTGGTGAATTTAACAAAGTGTTTAAGGATGAAGCCAAGCCATCTAGTGAAAGTGCAAAAATGTCAAATACTAGGCTGTACATTCCGTTGCTTCCATAGTTCACAAGATTATGAGCAATTGAAGGGTAGTTTGTTGTTTGACTCCGTACTAGGAATTATTGCATTTGTCAGTCAGAGATACTTTTGTCTTTGATTAACCTGGCACTTCATTCTTTCACTACATGCATTCCACTTGTGCATTCTTCAGTCAGAGTTGCCACTTTTAATTTCTGATTCTCCTGCTTCATTCCTTAACTCCATACTGCGCTACTTGTGTCTTCCACCTCTTCGCTGCTTCATCTTGTCAAAACACTGCGGGCAATACCATTTACCCTTAGGTGGATCTGTGATTCCGACACAGCCATAGTGGAACCATTCAATGGGACACTGTAGTTTAAGTGATAAAGGGAGTTAGTAAACCATGCTAGAAATTATCATCTTCATTGTTATTATCATTATTTTTTTGATACTCTACACCATAATCCAAAATTTTTGGGTGGCACACAAACAGATAGCATTCATGAGGATTTTCATTAGTTTACAAAAAGGTTGCTCTAGGAACTAGGGAATTTCCATGTGGTGTAAACAAATTAACTCTAGGACTAACAAAGGGAGAATGGATAGATAACTGTAACAGTTCAAGGATTACAGGGATTCATAACTTACGTCTGGGTTGTCGCAGCCAACCATTTCACCATAAGACACCTGAAAATAAACAAAAAAGAAGTAACAACTTTATCCAAGAAAAGAAATCACAGTGCAATATTTGAAAACAGACTGAGGTATCCTTCCTCAAGCAGAGTTGCAGGTACAGTTAATTTTCAATTCTAGGAATATCATATTACCTGGTTACAAAGACAGTATCGAGGTTCATTTGGGTCATAAACCCAGTCAGGAACTGCTTGTGTTGCGGCTACAGCATCTTGCTCTTGAACTTGAGCTGCTGCCGAGGCTGCGTGAGCAGCATTGCTTTTTGTTCTAATAAAGCAAATAGGAAGCTCGCATGTTAGTGCATAGATAAGACCATAACTGTAATCGGTTAGTCATATGCTTTAAGTTTTTATTGTTAAACTTAAGATATATTTATAAATTAAAATGTTAATAAAATACTAAAAACAACAACTATCAACTACAACTAGAATGATAAAA
>JAOBAT010064129.1:0-24166 GCA_026413305.1 Hydrozoanthus tunicans
GAAATATTCGACACAACGTTATAAATTTTTTGTAAAGTACTTTACAAAAAATTTATAACGTTGTGTCGAATATTTCTCTTCTAACTACGTTTGTTCTTAAAAGTTCAGTCACTGTTTTTCTTCATTTGTAGATGTTGTCAACAGTTATCACATTAACTGCGAAGACATTGAACTTTGGACTAACATCATACCATACCCCCACTCCCTCCCCCTCAGATTTCTCTTGCATGCTGGGAAAGGGTATTAATCTTAATCTTTTTAGTCCTAAAACACAACAAATGTCTCATTGGTAAAACGTTCCCAGTTTGAGCCCGTACTTTGAATAGAACATAGGAGAGCTTTGATTTTCATCTTCGGATACATTTGCTTTGTTAAATCGTTCCCTATTTCTCGAAGTTTATACGAGTTACGTAAAGAGAAGCTAGGTTTTGATTAGCTGTTCGGAGCTCGAAGGGTTACTTACACATTCATTATACAAAAAAACAATTCTTCACCACGACAGTTAATTCCAAACTTGATGTTGAAGCAGAAACTTAGTGGCTTTGTAAAGTTTAAAGCTTATATGAAGTGAAGAGTATTTATTACTTTAGTGGATCAACCTTGCTAAATGAGGAATGGCGGTGAAAATATTTTGTCAAAATCTTCCAAGGTTAAAATAACAGCTTTTAAAGTATCCACTGATTGCATCACAAGTGGCCCGGCAAATTATCATTTTTTTAAAAGTTACTGCCAATCCATAACCTTTGGATGAATTTTAGCCAAACTTGGACTGATGATTTATTAATGTTTACCTCAAGATACATCAGCAGCCCAACTTTGGCTTAAAAAAATCCCAAATTTTAATAAATTGCAAATTTGTCGGAATCGTTAGTGGAAATGTTTAAATGTTAATATATCAAGAACTGTAAGTAATTTTGACGAAAATTTTTCACCGCTACTCCTCGTTTAAAAAGGTCTATCTAAAAGTTTTTACTTCATAAGCACTTTAAGTTGATTGTATTGAACTGCTTCAGCTTCGGCAAATATGTTAAGATACAAATCCACTGCTATAGGAAATATGATGCTCCAGCCTACACTAATGAAGAGTGATAAAAAAATGCCCCAGCATTGTTTTGTTTCTTAGGTAGTCTCTAGCGGCCGTTAAACCGTAGACCCGGTCTCTCCATCTCCGAATCCGTCGGGGGTAGAAGCGGGGTATACGAATTTTTACTCCAAAATCTCCCGTATTTCTCTGCTTTCTCAAGGTAAATACTCCCATTCCCCACTAATATTTTTAGATATTCCGTATTCAGTATATTTTTCAGGCAAATATTCAATATTGCTCAGTTTTCGACCACGATATTCACTAATCACTATCTCCCTTTCTTTATTCCGTATTCAGTATATTTTTCAGGCAAATATTCAATACTGCTCAGTTTTCGACCACGATATTCACTAATCACTATCTCCCTTTCTTTATTCCGTATTCGGTATATTTTTCAGGCAAATATTCAATATTCCTCAGTTTTCGACCACGATATTCATTTATCACTATAATCCCTTCTATATTCTGTATTCATTATATTTTCAGTCAAATATTAATATTCCTCAGTTTTCGACCACGATATTCACTAATCACTATTTCCTTTTCTATATTCCGTATTCGGTATATTTTTCAGGCAATATTCAATATTCCTCAGTTTTTGACCACGATACTCACTAATTATCATATTCCCATCTCTACACCCGAGAACCCACAATATAATTGTCCAAATAGAGTAGTGTTACTTGCCCGGTGTCGCGGCCTGTCAACTGAGTGATTATCAATGTGAGACGTTTATACCGGATTGCCTAGAACCCCTCGATTCCAAAGTCCTGAAAAGCTGCGATTGGGAGCACTTTGCGTTGTATTGTACCTTACCTGATATATGCAGAACACGAAAACTCTAACTTCTTACTATGTTGAGGATTTATTAATCACCAATCATTTATATATATATATATATATATATATATATATATACAGAAACAAAAACTAGAGTTTTGTGGTGCATTGAAGTACTAAAAGTTCGGTGCTCTGAACCATGATTGGAGTTGTATACAGTACAGCTATTGTGTCCTAAGTAAAACTAATTTTATTTTACTAATTTTATCAACACTGGAAAAAACAGTTTAGTATTTTAATAATTTGCCTACATCATTGTACATTTTTACCCTAAATACATCAGTTAAAGATTGATGCAGTAACGACTTTTCTATCGAGCTTCGATTTTCCACTAGCAATACTAACGGACGCTCTCATTGGTTGCATCAGAGCACGCGCAATTGGGTGAGTAGAAGCTTCCCGACATGCCCTGTTTAGATGTGCCTCACTTCCATGCAGTGACTTTTCGCAGTTCTTGAAAAGTAACCGAGGTACCGCGGCGAAAGTTTAGGTAGACAAATTGAAGGTTTGAAGCTGTTTACGAAAACGACACTGGTTTACTTATCAACATGACGAACAATCATATCTATACTAACGCAACATTAACCACGATACCGCATGCTGCCTCAAGAACTATTGAATATCCCGTTCTTATATGAACTGCTTGCTTGCGGAATTTGTTAGCAATTTTTAAACAAAATTTTCTAACAAAACAAAGTGACAATGCAAAAAAGGCAAATAACAGATAATTTTGCTTTGTGTCTACTGCGAGTCTTACTGCAAATCAAGTCTTTCAGGAAAATTAAGAAATCTGTTCCACTGAAACATAAAGTTCGTTGTTTCTATATTCGAATGCAAACAGAGTGAAAGAGAAAGTTAAAAGTGAAGATAAATAGCAAATAGTATCGAATTTGTTTTGTTGTGGTTTCAGTTCTAGAAATGATTAAGATACTCCTTATACTTTTACATTATTGGGAAGAAGGTAATGACGGATATGATCCTTCGTGTGACAGCGAACGGAATCTTGGGAAGGCAGTTGGATAAGGTGCAGAGCGATGGTCTTTTATTGACGAGAACCCCCTGTACACCGAGGTACTACTACCCGGTGACGTCGGGTGCACCATGGGGGAAGTGGGACTGATGAGACCTCCGGTGTTCGGGTATGTGGTGTCTGGGGGCGATGAAAGCGGAGGAGGAACCGCCCTTGGGATAGTATTGATTCCGTTGGCTAGTGAGATTGCTGCAGAAGTAGGCATCGTCGACATTGTACTTTGTGCCGCTGAGGAGAAACGTTGTGAACGGTTTTTATCTTCTTATCAAAACCAAGAATTAATGAGATTTGGTACGAAGTATCAGTAGATCTTTGGCAACAGATACAGACTATGACAAATGTACTAATCAGTAAACACCCACAAACAACCGTACCTACCTACCTACCTGTCTACCTCTACTTACCTACCTACTTACCAACCTTCCTACCTACCTACTTACCAACCTACCTACCGAACTACTTAACAACATAGCTACCTACCCACTTACAAACCTACCCACTTACCAACCTACCTACTTATCTATCTACCTACCTACCTACCTACCTACCTACCTACCTACTTACCTCCTTACCATTCTACCTACCTACTTACCTACGTACCTACCTACTTACCTACCTACCTTATCTACCTACCTTACCTACCTACCTACTTACCTACCTACCAACCAACCTACCTACTTACCTACCTACCTTACCTACCTACCTATATTTCACCGCAATAATGTTTCACTAGTTATTAGCTAGAACCGTTTGATTAGAGGGGTGGTTTATGGGAGGCAAACCTGTTGCTGGTTCTCTGCTAGCTTGCATATCACTACGTTGAGAATACAATTCACTGTGACTATGACCTCGGCTTCTCGTCGAACTTGGTTCCAGTTGCTTCATAACCTCAACAACGCTGCATAAAAATAGATGGAAATGGATACCATAGGTCAGTGGGTGTGTAATAAGTAAATGTTATTATACTATAGGTCAGTGGGTGTGTAGTAAGTATTCTTTTACCGTAGGACAGTGGGTGTGTAGTAGGTGTTCTTAAACCATAGTATGTGTATGGGTTGGATGGGTGTGGCTTTCACTCTTACGACTAATGTCAAGTCTGAACAAAATAGAAATTCGGATAAGGCTTCTGTTAATATTAATTTTGTATCTTTCATAAATGCTTACTACAAGCCCATAAAAAAGAAAAGAAAAGAGCAGAACATCAAAGAACAAAGCAAAACAGAATAAAAAAGGAAAGGGGCTGAAATTGTTTGGCATCAGTAATCTTTTACCTCAGTCCCATATCTGCTTCGATTCGGGACGTACGTTCAATTAAGTTGATTTCGACCGGTCTTTGACATAAAAACTAGCACTGCAAATTAAGATCTTGAAAATTTTAAAAATAATTTGAACTATAAAACCTATTCCTTAGGGCAAAACTCGGTTTCATTAGTTAAGTATTTAATTGTGCGGTTAAAACTTTTGCTTACTGTTAATTTGCTGGTCGGGGCGTGAAAAAATATAAAAATCTTACTATATAACCAAATCGATCTTTGCCGGTCTCCAAAATACATGTAATCGTGTATTCATAACTTGTTTTTTCAAAAACGCTTATTACTATAAGAAATTATAATCAGCAGGCAAAATTGTTTCGAACCCATCATTTGGCTTTTACATTTCAACCGCACCACAGTAGGCAGGTAAATCCAATTAGATTAATTCATCAAAATTAAGTTAGCATTACTTAAACGCCATCTAGAAAATACTTTCAAACCTGAGAGCCACCAAAAACTGACAAACTTTAGCTGTTTTTTTATTTTAAAAATTAGTTATGTTTGAGTCTTGAGTACTGAAGTGAACAAACTCGAGCACAATAAGTACAATCAATGAACCAAAGGATAAGACAACAAGCTTGTTTTCTTTCGAAACGTGCTTATTGTTAATTAGAAATTTCATTTATCTTTTACCAAGTAAATAAATAAAAAGAATGTTTGACTTGCTTTTATTATTAGCTTCTTGTTTTTTCCACCCGAAGTTCCCAAACCTCGTTAGTTCAACTTGTACTCAGTTTACAGTTTAATAGAGATGCAACCTTTGAACTTCGAAACGCGGGAGATATTTGGAGCCAGAAGTTTTATTGTGTCGACTGTGTAATTGTTCACATTGCCTCGCACCGTACCTCTCGTTTATACATACAACTGTTTGGATAATTCTTCTAAACCCATATCACGTAGCACTATTTATCTAAAAAAAAGCGCGAGACTGTATGAAAGCCGATAATATATGATAATAAAAAATCGAAACACTGCTTATGTCGGTTTATGTTGCATTGTCCTTCATGAACCACAAACGAACAGCATATTGTTGATGTAAAATTTGTATACTTTTGTTTATTGAAATTTTCTTTATAAATGCTGGAGGTTTCTGTAAAATGCGGGAGAGCGGGAAATCAAGCAAAAATGGATCAGTCGAGTTGGCACCTCTAAGTTTATGTTGTCACAAGATCAAAAGAGAGCAAGAACCTCCTTACGAAACTTTTTCTTAATGTGAAATTAATGATATTTCCTGCGACTTCTTTCGAACGGACGCACATAAAATTTAAATTACTGAACCTTAACCTCAGCTTGTTTGTAGTTCTGGCAAAACATTCTTATTGAACTGTTAATATCTGTTCTTAAAAGACAAAAGCATGTTCTTTTTAGTTCTTCAGCTTGTGTTTAAGGTCCTTAATTTGTTAATTTTTAATGTTTATTTCTAAACCTATAATAAATGGAGCCGAGAACAATCGTGGAATTGGACACTGTTTGGGCACCCTGCTGATGAACAGTAACTGTTTTGTGTTTCTCTTACAGCAACACATATTGTCTGTATGAATTTCAATAGCTATGGTGTTTTCAAGTCGTTTTTCTTTTGTTTCGCATGTACAAAACTCCTGGTCAGTCACATTATAAACAAGGTCATCTGGAAGACTTTGAAACATTTAAATACACATTACGATTAAAAATAAATGGTGAACATAACACAATTCATTTTATTGATTTAATTCAATTTATTCGTCCAGAGCAGAGTTCATGATCTCTGAAATCTGTCAGTCTACAAGTTGTACGAGGCTTTCCTTAAGTCTTGCTCTCCATGTTTTTTTGTATTTATGCTATCCATTAGTGTTAAGCTGGCTGGCCTTGGATACAATAACTCTTTTTCTTCATCATGTTCTCCCTACCGAATTCTCCACGGAATTTCCGGAAGATTGTTTGTAATTATAAAAGCACTTCCATTTGTTATTACATCAAGAGCGGAATCGAATCACGAGGGCACCTTCGGGGTAGTTTAAAGACAGTATCATTAAACTGTACGCCCTGAAACATGTTTCATTCGATAACCATACGAACCTCAGCCTAAAGTCTGTCAGGTCCAGAACTGCATGACCTATGATTCAGTCTGTCTGTCTAACAATATATTTGAGCCTGCGCTCACGAAAAAGGCAGCAGTCTTTCAAGTGTTTTCAAAAAGCTTTAAATTGAAAGTTTCTGGACGAGCATAGTACTCGTATTTAGATAGGTGCTCTTTTTAACCCTTGCTTAGCTGGATAAGTAAGTTGCTGTGGTCAATAAATAGAAGCCGTCACGGGACATTAAGCCCCAAGGCTTCTTACAACAGAACTGAGTACTGTCAACATTCCGCGACAGGGAGCGACGCTCAAATCATACGATATTTAATCTGCAATCATCTGAAGAACTGCTGTTAGGAAACAACCAGGATACTTTTTGTTTTTAAAGCAACACGAATGTTTACAGAGTGCACTTTGAGACGCACAGATTAGTTCTTTATATCCACAATCAAGAATTATCAAAAAAAGGACTGTCTTGTCTTGAGGGCCTCAAAATGTGTTGTCCCGTTTGAGAGCTGAATTTCAAATATGTAACGTATGATTACCGCCCGGCTATTAACCTTCAATACTATCGAGATTTTTCCGTACAGGAAAATATTAAAAACGAACCCTCAAGAGTGATTTTATTTGCGGATGCCGCTGACGTTTTGTTCCGTTGTTGTGCGACAGCTACTCGAGTCGCACAATCGGATTAACTTCTCACTGTTAAGTGCCAGTGAAATACAAAACCAAAGGTCTTCTAATGACGGCAATTGGTTTTTGTTTTGGGTTTTCAAACGGATGGTGAACTGAAGTGTTTTAGTGCCCTTTTCCACTTACCAGTCATCCGGGTCACAGTCTCGAAAGCCTTTTGCAAAAGGATTGCTAGCTATCTTCAGCTGTGTTATCTGTGGTAGGCAAATAAATAAACACAATATACGAATGAATAAACAAATAAATAAACGAACTTGTTAGTCGGTAAACAAACAAGCAAAGAAAGAGAGATAGATTGTTCGAGCAACGTTTTTAAATTTTCAAAGAGATTGCATGTTGTGTTTAGTGATAGTTCTGGATTTTGTACGTTTAATTATTGTAGTGCAAGAAAACGATGAGAAACCTGGAAACAAAGCGCATAAAAAGCTTATCTCACGTTGGCATTAGTTCAGAGCAAACTTTATAATTAAATTGTTTGCAAATCTATCATTAAATTAATCCAATTAAAATTGTGATAACCTCAGTAGTCTCACCTTACTTAGGCAAACAGAAACATTTCATATTTTATAAAATAAATCATGAGTCTGTTCATGAGAAATTCAATTGAAAATTACGGAGAAATGCGGTTGAAAATAATAAAAGAACAGGAAAGCTTTGGAATAAATTGGACGTAGGAGATGAATACTGTTCCCTGTCACATCCCCAACGGAAAAAGGAGTAACAAAAAAAAAAATGTAAAAATGACCATAGCTCCAAGAAATGTAACTGTTGGTATAACCCTGATGTTGTTGCCTTTCTACTGCTTTGTATCGTCTATTTACTCACGCAGTTTGCTTCTACAAAGAAGAATTCATACGATTTCTTCAACAGACAATTTCCTTCACTTTGTCGATCACAGATGCCTTCAATGACAGCAACGCCAAACGACAACAAGAACAAAAAGTGGGATATAAACAATAAAAACATTTTTCACAAAAGCAATAACAACGATCTCGACGGATGCAACATTGGCGAAGACAATGCCCATTAAAGATTTCGTTGTGCACAGAATTACGAAACTAGAAAGTCATTTAACGAATCGGATTATCTTTCCTGGAAAGCAAGATTTGAACTCGAAATATCACTCGAAATAAACTGCTGCTAAGTTTTTGGCTACCCACATTTCCATCCATCATAGGTTCAAAACTAATCATTACTGACACAATACAAAAAGAGTAGTAACTTATAGTAACCTTTTACAAGTCGAAAGTTCCAATCCTTCGGGGTAAATAGTATCCCATTTGATTCAACTGGGACAATAGATCAGTACCACGCTTAATTTTTATAGTTAACAAGAATTTTATTGCGCAAAGCTTAATTGCAGAACTGCGCAAGTTTTATAGCTTTAGAGCAAAGAAAAGTTGTAGGAGTATGAAAGATCAGTAACAATGGTAAAACAATTTTGATCAACAAGGGTATGTCAAATTTTTGGGACTGGCGCCGCCTCTATATCTTGTGTCGCGAAAATGGCTCCCGCGAAAGAGGGAAACGAGGAAAGTCTTCTAACTCCAGCCCCTGGACTACAATTGTAACACAAGACATTCTGACCCCTCTTTTAAATTACCTTATTGTTCCTGTGACTATTACAAGTACTCCTTCTACCCTAGAACAATTAAGTAATGGAACAACCTACCCTCCCAGATCACCAACTCTACATCTGTAAAATCTTTTAAACACTGAGCAATCCGTGCTGCCACAAACTAAAATTTCAATGAACGTAACCTTTTCTATCTTAACGTCTGTAATACTCAAATTGTAATGGGTTTAGACGATAACAGTAAATGATTAAAATAAAAAAGTAAATAAATAAATGACTGACAATTAATAGTTGTTTTTGAAAAGATTTTAGATCGTAGCAACTTGGTCACTTGTATACATATAAAAACAAGTTGCTTGTGTCTTGTTGAAAAAGTGTTGTTTTGAAAAGCAACTTGCTGCAAACAACCTTGTTTTATAAGAATAAGCATTCTTGCAACCGCTCTTTGTTTGTTATCCCTCAAGAACATTAGGTAAACCTAGACAAACATTGTTCAATTGTTTCCAAGTAGTGTGTCAAGAGTTTGGCAATCCAAAGACTTGAAGTAGAAGCTATGCTTCGATTGTTCAGTTTGGGCTGCAAGGAAACTACCAAGGTGTTACAGGAGTTTTTCAAATTTGTGCCTAACCTTGGTTAGCTCGTCCTCGTAACAAGACAAGATGGAGTATGATTGAGGTGCAGCTTACCATGTGATTCTGATACGCGGTAACAGCCATAAATTGTGTTTCTGGGAATACAAATGTTCGCATATGCTCCTGGCTTATCTCGTGAATATTCATGTTCTTATCAGCAGTATCAAAAACAATATGAAATCGAGGTTGGTATTTATGCATGGAGTTTAGTATTATCTGAAAAAAAAATACAAAAAATTAGAATCGCCGTGAGTCTATGTCAAGTTTCTCATGTTCTAATTATTTATTCCTTCATTCTAGTCTCATTCTCCTCCAAACCATCCGCTCGTGCGCTGTTAAGCTAACTTCCCCTCCTCCTTCTGAGCCACACCCACCCACGCACACTCTATGTTTATATTCAATGCACAGAGCACCTGAATTGACAATAATCCTAAAATACCTCTACACTTAAAGGCATTCCATCTCTATAACATTCCCAAATTAGTCAGAGTACAATAAGTAGATTCAGTTATATGTAAGCCACACTATGGCTAAAGCACAGACGTCTAATATCAAGAGCCACATTTAAAGATTAAATACTTGACCCCCGGTAATACGGTTGATTTTGCCGCCGTGCTTTTATCATCACTCTTTTTGGGTATGTTTGAAAAAACAACGTTTGTAGGAATGCTTTTAAAATATGAAAAGTTTGTTGCCAGCATACCAGGCCACTGTACACTGAGGTGCCTCATAATAGGGGCCTGGAAGGAAGAAATAGATACCGGCTGTGCAGTAAATATTATGTTCTAATATTCTACTTACCCCTATGTTAAGATGTAGTTGCAGTTTTTAAAGCAAATGCCTCAGATTTCAAAATATAGAGACCACAATAACTTAAGAGAGAATCCTAATAAGAAAACATGCTATAGAACAATTTACCTTTTGCACTTCAGTGCATGGTGGACACGTTTACTGTCTTTTAATCGTGTTATTGTACTCAAAGATTGGGCCAGTAGAAGTTTAAAAACTCGACGATATGCTACAGTAAATTGTAAGCAGTACAACATCAAAAAGACCAGTTTTATTTACTATTTGACGTAGATTGAGAAAGTAAACTCAGTTTTGATCTAATAAATGTTAATGTGCTCAATGATTAAGCTAGTAGAAATTTAAAAACTCGACGACATGCTACAAAAAATTTTATGCAGTACAATATCAAAAAGTCCAGTTTTATTTACTATTTGATGGAGATTGAGAATCTAAACTCAGTTTCGATCAAACAAGTTCGCCTCAAAGCCGAACCGTACCGAAAACCGATTTCATCTCAACTATAGACCGAGTTTAAGTTTTAGAACCTGTGCTTGAATAAAGTGACGGACAAATGGTAACTTAAAACTTGCATATAAAGTTGAAGAAATAATTGATTCACAAGTTGAAGAATCAGAAAAATTTCTGAGTCACTGGCTGACGGGAATCAAACCCGCAACCCTCTGATACCGGTCAGATGCTCTACCCACTGAGCTACAGAGACTCTAACGGGGAACCGAGTCACTGGTTATTCCAGTCAGTGATTCAGAGTTTTTTTTAATTAAAATTTTTTCAACTTATGAATCAATTATTTCTTAAAAGTGACAGTTTATTACGTCCACCTTAGGAAATTGAGAGTTATCATAATAAATGAAAGTTTTTCCGGCTTTTTAAATTTTCAGATAATTACCCCGGGATAATAAGCACAAATTCTTTAATGACTGTTTCTACAGTCCAAAGATGTATATACCAACATGTATATACTTCTTCCTTTCTTTCAACTTATTCCAGCGACAACTATTGTTGGTGTGCCAAGATTTATGCTTCATCCGGGTGCAAATGAATGTAGCCAAACAACATATACAAACAAACCTCGGAACTTTTAGTTTTGCCAGTCGACGTGAGAAATCTTGTAATACGTGAATTTTCTGACTCAATGCGTAAGTTTTGACCGAAATTTTTGACTTAGTTATTAGTTCAAGACCCTGAGCCCTGAATGAAATTTACATGGTATTGTCCCTAACATTAATGCTATTACCTTTGACGCTAGTAATAACGTTATAACATTGTAAGATTTTGATTAGTTAATCCAGTGGTACTCTTTCCCTTAAAAAACTTTTCATTGAGTTTTATAGTGCGAAAGTTTATACAACTTGCTAAAACTTAAAACGTGCCAAAAAGTTTCGAATCCTTTCATAAAGGTTAAAAACGACCAAGACAAGATCTTTTTGTAAACGCAAACTTACGTGTCCATTATCATCCATCAGATTGTTCGTCAGTTTCAGTTTGTCGAATGACACAATTTGTTTCATCCACTGACCTCCGGTACAGGGAGAGTCAGGGTGAATATGTACTCGCCCGGGTACACTTGGGTCGGCTTTTCCTGCTACCAGCCATTTGGAGCTGTGGAACGCGTAGCGATATCGTTTGTCGTCTACCGGAACAAAGTCCATCATGAGAATGTATTTGGCTGTCGGTTCAAGGCCAAAGACTCGGACTTGAAATGGAGGGAACATTCTCCTAAAATGGAAATAAAGGCGCATCTATCAAGGTTTCAAGGTTATACCATTTACAAGTCGGAGACCAATACTGGGGGGGGGGAGGGGGAGGAGGGCATTGTCTAGATCTCTAGTGCCATATCTACCGTTTTTCAAGTTCCTTTTAACGACGCCATCATTGACCAGAGAGTCAACAAAAGCAAACACTAATTTAGTTACGAATTTGCATCCTCATTTTGTGACACGGTATGAGTTATGTTTAAAAGTCAGCTTTCAAAGAAGTGAAACAAAACAAAAAACTGTGGAAAAAACCGAGCTGAAGAGCGAAATCTTCTTTACACGTATAGTGTTTCCTGACTGAAGTTCCCCTGAAAAGGGTTTACATCTAGATCAAAATAGTTTCTTAGTTATAAATAGACTGAAAAATAGAAGCATTGTAATGAGATTATCATAATCTCTCAAAACGATTGAAAGCAACTTCCGAAAGCAGGTTTAATCAAAGATTACGACTAGAAAAGTGTGACTTAAACAATTTCAAATAAAAAATTAGAAAACAAAAATTTTTTAAAGTCTATTTATGCACTTAAATGTTGGCTTTTGAGAGACCTCAAAAAGGAGATGTCCTTAAAATAATTCAAATACAGATTACGGAGAAAAGCATTCCTCAGAGACCGTTAGTGTATATATACATGTTAACTTTTTGCCTTTTCGTTGTAAATAAGAGTATTTTCAATAAGTTATTATTTGAAATCATTTGTTATGATACGTAAAACACAAGGATGAAACTATTTGGTAATATCTCTAAAATGTATAAGATGTTTTTGACAAAGGTCATCTTTAGTGTTTCGTGAAGTTCAATATGCAACAACATTTGTTGGTAACGTTGTTACAAAATCCCAAGGGAGCACAATAATGATATCTATCTACTTCCCGTAATATTGAAAATCAAATGTTTATCTAAAACGCACAGTACATTGAGGTGCAAAACTGACTAAATCTGCTAAACAACTATAAGTGATGGTTTGAAAGTTAAAACACAACTTGCTTTGTTATTAAACGATCAGATGGCTCAAGAAGTAACATTAGGTGGATCATACATGCAGTATAACATCGTTATTTTACAATAAAGTTGTTCATACGTAACTCGAATTCCTTGCTGTTTCACAATCAAGTTGTTCATAAGTATTCCCATTCCTTGTTATTTCACAATAACGTTGTTGGCATATGTAACTCTCATTCCTCGTTATTTCTTAATAGTTTATCGTACGTAACTCTAGTTCCTCTTTATTTCACAATCAGTTGTTCATATGTAACTCTCACTCCTCGTTATTTCACAATCAGTTGTTCATATGTAATTCTCACTCCTCGTTATTTCATAATAAGTTGTTCATATATATCTCTCATTCCTCTTTATTTCACAATCAGTTGTTCATATCTAACTCTCATTCCTCGTTACTTCTCAATAGTTGTTCGTACTTAGCTCTCAGTCCTCATGCATTATTTCGCAATCAGTTGTTCATATGTAACTCTCATTCCTCGTTATTTCATAATCAGTTGTTCATATATATCTCTCATTCCTCTTTATTTCGCAATCAGCTGTTCATATGTACCCTTAACCAAATGATTTGAACAAAAAGGATTATTTGGTTTGGTTTTGAACAAAAACCAGTAAGCACCTTTTGAGAGAGTTAACTTTTTCCCGATGAACTCTTAATTAAATTGTTAAAGTAACACACATTTACTTGAGTTATATCTTTCGAGGGTTTCAACAAATGGTCAGAACGCATGATCGAGTAACACCAATATGTTCTATTATTTAAGACAAGAAAAACGAATGGTAACCACTTGCATGCAGTTTCAGCGGCTGACTCAAAATTTTAAATGGACAACCCCGACTACTTCTGCTCTTCTAGACATGTAAAACAAGTTTCACCAACTGGTTAAACAAACAGAATGAATTACACCAATAATCACTACTTCATGGACGAGCAAAATAAATAGTTACTTTGGTATATATCAACATTTGGTTTAGTTGGTGAGGCAACCCTATAGTGAGTGTGAAGTTGGGTTAAAAGCGATAAACTTTTGTTGTGCTGTGTTTTGACGCTGTCAACATTTTCTCATTTTTTTGTTTGTGAATGAGACTAACGTCTAAGATTAACAAATTAAAGAAAATGTCAACGGCGGAAAGACCGTTAATACAAAAGCTTTCTTTAGTAAACTATAGATTGAAAACTGTAATTTTGGAAGTGCATTTATCTAGACTGATCTGCAGCATTGTTTCAAAAAGAACCAACCAATTTCTAGTATAATATACTAATAAAAATTGCTAAATAAGAGTTAGGGCTAAAGTCCACTGTTCGACTTTTGCATGTACAAAAACCTTCAGTGAGACATGTTTCCGTGATGCTTTCGAAACCGGCCAAAGAAAAATTTTACGATACTGGCTAGTTGCGTGTATTTCACTTTAAGTTTTACTTAAATATTTCTCAATTGCGCAGAAAACTGTGGTCTTCGAAACCATCATTTATAAGTCACCTGTCATCTGTACGAATTTATCTTTTAAAAAAATCTAGTATTTTCCAGACAACATAAAAAGTCGTAAATCCTAAAAAGATTTTAAAACCTTTTATTTTCTTGCCGTGCAACACTATATAATTGATTGGTGTCTGCTGCAATGTTATTTCATACTGTCAAATTTTGTTGACAAGCAAAAGGGAGCAGAACTCCACGAAACTCTGTCAGATAGACCTGTGTCTCCGTTAAAGCATTATTCTCAGTTGGAGAAGTGCGCTGATCTTCATAATTGGTTAGATTCAACTTTCTCGTTTGTGTCATTTTTTTAGTTAAAACTTCAAAATAATGTGTTGTACGTTTTCGCAACAATGTCAGTGGTATTTATTTGTGTTACTTCATTACCAACTCGCCCTTGTACTAAACACGCGCGTATCCCTTCAACTAACACTGGATATCCAAACAATCATACACTAAGGCGGGATAACCACCTTCTTTAAACAATGAAAAGCTACGTAAGGTAGACGATTGGAGATTGTCATCGTTTAGGATTTTATCTTGAAAATCTTTTCTAAAAACAAATTGTGCTGTTCATCAAAAATGGTTTAAACCAGAAACGGGAAATCCAGGTTTGAACAATGCTGATAAGAGAGATTCAAATCCGGTTTAGAAAAAAAATCCAATTTTGAGTACAAAATACACTTTCGTGATTACAATATTGTAACGTTTGGTAACCAGATGTAGGATGTTGAGGAACCAGTGGAATAGCTGAAGACAGATGGGTTGTTAAACACCGCCAATAATCTTGGCTAAACGTGATAAAAGCAATAAAAACGACATAACCTTATGATGTGAAATTCGTTGTCAACAGCATCACGAAACGTCCTTCTTTTCACCAAAAAACATATATTTTGAGACAGCATTTTCTCGTCACTCTATTTCCAAAACTTAGGTGTTATGTCAACTCTTCCAATCAGTTTGATTGCGTGCTCATGGATTCGTTCAGCAGCTTGTGTTGCTTCGGCAGTGTGCATCTTATCTGGTTTATTAAAAACGTATGTTTTCCCAACTTATTAACACCAAACAAAAACGCATCTCAGCGAGTCAATTAAATTGTAGTTACTTGTAGCTCATTGTTTAATGGATAATTTTGGTATTTCTTTAGAGTTCCAACTTCTACCTCATTCTTTAAACTTAAAGTGTAAAACAGGCTATTGAAAAAACACTTCTCCTTTTAGAGAATTGCCTTCCAGATTCCAAATGGTGCAGTTTTCCAATGAACAGAGGAATTTATTCTGGTAGCAAAACACAACGCTAGCACATTTATACGATTTTGCGGAGTAATACAACACAGTTTTTGTTAGTTCTTTCAAATCAAAATCATCTATAAACAGTTTATTAAGTTTGTTTATGTTCCTTGTATGGCAAAAAATTGTAAAATGAAAAAAAAAAAACAGTTACAAAACATAAAACTTAGTTCAGTAAAGGCTAAAAGGAAACTTAGGATTCACTAGTTTCCAAAGCTCTTAGCTGGGTTTAGCTTGCTGCCAGTGCTCATTGTTTGCGAACTGGTTAACGTTGCATTGGTGTTTGCGAATTGGGTAACGTTTTGAGGTTATTTTTGAATGCAACACTTTTTACTTCGGAGGCTTAACATTAATTGGACCCAAGTTCACTTCTTAAACTGAAGTTGTCGAAAGGTGTAAGGAAATAGAGTAAAAGCAGAACCATACATATTTTCCAAAGAACTTAGGAAGCAAAATTCTTACATTCTTTTGAAAGAAATCAAAGAGAGATGTGCGAATCAGAATGATAGTACTATGATGATTGAGACAATCTCGGAAACATTTTGTTTTCGTGTTTTAAAACTTGACAGCAGTGGGTTGTTAAACGTAGACTTACGATCACAACTTTCCACTGCACTCTTACACAACTAAAATCCATCATGCAACCGGCGTATTCCGTTTCTCCTACCCTAAATGTTTAAAGAACGCTGTCTTTTCACGTGCAGGGCTCGCATCATCTAATTCAATGCCAGCTTCGAGCATGCAACTGGCCCCTAACAAATTTCCCAAGCACCTACTGTCGTTTTTAAAAGTACGGCAACGGTTAAACAGTTATTTTGATAATCAAAAAAGTGTAATATTTGTGTTAATAACATCGTTTTTATATAGTTTCAAACGAAGCGTTTGTGACTTTAAACAGCAGAGACAAAGAAAGCAAGCGAAAAAGCAAAATTTCAGAATTGCTTCATTCTTAACAATCATATTTTAGCACCTAATTCTTACGTTACTGTTTCGATTTTATGAGGTTAACCACAAACTCATTAAAAAAACCTGTTTTCCTTGCTGGCAGCATATCCGTCAGAAGAATGACTAGGGACGCAAATTAACCGCACGAAACTTGTTGGACCTTGTTCAATATCAGAGCTTGTTAACTTGAAGTAGAACGTGAACAAAAGTTAGAATAAACATTATGTCACCATTTTGCTAGAACTGCGAGCAACTAAAATTACACAAATAAGGTGAATTCTTTAACGATCTTCGGGAGAGCTTATTTTTAGGGAAATGCCCGAGGCGAGTTCATGCTTGTAACTTAGACGGTTCACATACTCCAAACGGCACTGACAAAGACGTTATTCAGTATTTAAAGCTGAGTCCTTAAAGTTTAAAAGGCCTGCTTTTATCTTAAACAAGTGAAGGTTTTCGCAGTTCATTATTCAAAGTTATTAGTTAGACCATTAAGAACTTGTGTAGCGTTTAATGACAATATGATCTTTTGTCACACAGAACACATTTTTATTCAACAAACAGTGATCGTGCAATTTCCTTGTGTGCAAGATTTCATTTCTCTTGCAAACACGTTCCCATGTTTAGTCGGATTTTGAGAAACGAGAAAATCTACTTCCTCAAGTGGAAAATATCGGCTCATTATCACGAACAGATAAATGATTAGCAGATTCGTTCAGTCTTTCATTAGAATGACAACTCTCTTAACCCAGTCTTATCTTGACCGAATGTCTTGCTTCTTTCGATCTCAAATCAGCATGTATTTTTGTTTTGATTAAAGATAGTTCGTTGTTATTTTAATTTAAATAAGCAGCTTTTGGTTTTTTCCTGCAAGTTTTAAAACAGCAGGATTAAGTGAACAAAACCTAGAGAGATGATGATGATGATAGGCCAACGTGTCTTTGATACAGCGAGTAAACAAACTGCACAGAATGCGAAATGCTCTGGATGAAATGAATGGATTTCGCGGATTCGCGCGACTCTCTATGTGGCTTCGTCGTCCATTGGCTCTTTTTCTCGGCCGTTGCCTCAAGACAGTTTAGGCCACACACATATTCATACAGCTCTGTTATTTCGAAAGAAAAACAGCCCTCACAGCACGCGAGCAAACCTGTACCTTCTTGCCAAATTTCTTGCTGTTTTTGTAATGGAGCCCATGGCTTTGCAAATACTGAAACAGCTCTCATGTAATGAGATAAACAGAGAAGTGACCATATGTAAACTGTATTAAGATCAATGTTTTCTTTGCGCACACCATAGAGCTGCTAGGTACATCAGTTTGTGTGAATAAAGTGCCGTTGGTACGTCATTCTAGAGCCAATTTACATGTATATTAACTTACGCTTCATCAGATGCAAACACATGATCCAAAAATTAGCGAAGAGCAGAAATCAAACAGCAATCTTGACAATAGCCTTAAACTAACTGACACATACATTCGATTGTTGCCATATTAAGAGCTTTGGTTAAGCCAAAAAGTACAGAAAACAAAACAAAGGTAAAACTCACCTCCCAGCTTTAGTCACAATCATTTCTGTTCCAAGAGAAAAAAATTCATCCCAAAGACCTTTCATTTCTAGATCCACTCTGACGTGTACTAAGCTTCTCAGCGCAGAGGAAGATGGAGATGTCGGTGTAGATGGAGGAGAGAGAGTCGAAGACGATCTTTCTTCATACAGCTCGTTTATGTCTTTCTTTCCCGGCGGACTGTATACTTTTTTGCCAGTGCCTGCGTTCCGTAGCCTTTCTGGTTGTATTAAAAACGATAAGCTGTATGTTATTCATCTGCACATCCTAATTCGCTATATAATATCAACTGATAAAAGAAATACGATTTTATTTACCTTCCATATCTCTGGTAAGACTCTGAGAATCCCAGCAAAATATCGAGTTCTGCCTGCTTGTATTCATAATGTCAGGATATTGTGAAGCGTCGATAAGGTGCGCAATTGAAAAAGCACTTGCTCTGGCAGAGAGAAAACCCGACACATCCATTCACTTGATAGCTGAGACCTGCGCTATCAACGTTTGCGCGCTCTTTGTCTAGCCAAGCGTGTAACGCACGCAGTTCGGTTGAGATGGATGTTCTGCACAATATCTCACTCAGCTCAGAACGCGTGTGGAATGAGAGTTGTGTGAACTCTGAACTGTGGGTCTGGCTAAAGTTGGCATTCTCAGTGCCTTGCTAATTAAAGTGCTGTGTCATTCATCATTACCATTATCAAAACAATAGCTGTCACTAATGCAAGGAAACCATAGTGTTATTTGTGGTGGAGGCTATGGAAAACTTAACTCAATCTCAGTAAAAACCGCTTTTGTTTATGGCCATTTACGGAAATCGTTAGCCCTGTTGAGAACTTCATTTTAAAGCGGCGAGGTTAAGACACTTTTGAGAGTTTTGATGAGGGATATGTGATTTAAGGCCATTAGATTTTCGAGAGTTCGATCACCCAGGACAGAGACAGAAAATTTGAATGCGAAAGTAGATAGACTGCTGTCGTCCTCTGCCAATCAATCAACTTCCTCCCTCCGAGGCGGAGAAAGGCAAAACTATTAGACGTTTTGAAACACGACAAAATAAAGATCAGTTTTTTTATTCCTTTTTTTATCCTTCAATCAAACTTTAGCACAACTGCTTTGATAACACGAACCAAACAACAGCTCGGTCGAGCACGGGGTCGAAATAACTGAACTTAAAGATCGGGTTTAAACACCACCTTGTTTCAAGTTTCATTTGAAAAAAACATCGCATTTTTTACAAACATGACAATGTATGAAATTCTACTCTTAATTGACATTCTTAAAACAAATTCGCTTCATAGGGTAGAAGCCAAACAATTAGATCGTAATACCGTGTTATCATTTATACTTAAGTCATTAACGAGGTGTCAATCACCGAGAAGTAACAATCGTTGAGCAAGATTTAGGATTGCGAATTATAGGATTTTCCACTGCATCCATCATCAAACATTTTATCAAAGGAAGTGAAATTGCCTTAAACAAGCTCTTAAACCGTTAGTGGTCTTTCTTGAATGCTTTGCAAAAGTGTGCAAATCTAAAAAATGTCGCAGTCACTGATGCTAATATGATTAACACTGGAATGAGACCAAAATGTCGAAATTCAATCATTTATTCTTGTCTCACAATACTTAAAACTTGCCGCTATCACGTTAAAAATTGAAAAAGTGCATGTTTAGCTTTGGCAATCTCTTGATCTATTCTTCAAAACCATCCCGTTCAAATCGAGTTCTAATTGCTTGTTGACCGTACAACTCGAAATCTGTCGTTAAAGAAAGTATTACTCATCGGGATAAAGCATTCGATATCTGCCGTGAACACAGATACCACAAGTTTGGAGATTGACAACTGGTTCGGGTTTTGAATTTCTGCGGATCACACGCGTTCATTTTTTTAAGATTTCGGTTGAGATAAGATCCACGCCGCGTAAAACATCTTCCCGTAAAAGCAAGTTTCATGTTATTTCAATCTTTTGATTTGACACACGCTTTTTGCACTAAAAATATTTGTAAAATGCTGTGAAAATAAATGGTATTTTAATGAAAATATGACCTACGCACAGGACTTGTTACAAAATTCTTATATAGTTTCACCATCGCCACTCTTGTTTGAGGTTTAGTTTTCAACGCTCTCATTCAACAGTGCTATAGTGGCGAAGTTTGGTGAGTCGGCATCCATAATGACACTATTCTAAACAGATTTTTAATAGATGACTTTGTTGATCGAGCTAAAAGTAAAAAACCGCAATCTGATTATTGCCATAAAAACAAGGCAGAGGAGCAAATGCTTCGTATTGAACTTTTGACCAATCAGACTGAGTTAAAATGAACCCAAGCGCTGAGCTGACGAAGATTCGTCTCAGTGTCGAACCAAAAATTTGGGCATTAAATTTAAACAACCCTTTACGCCGTTCGATCAGCCTTGCTTCAAACATTTCAAAACATTTTTGTTGCTGATAACACACTAATGTTGACCCAGGGGGAGAGAGAAGAGAGACACTCGTCAGCCGGTTAATATATTATGGGATGTTTAACTCCGCTACCACCCTCTGTCTGTTCGTACCATTTTCAAGGGGACATTTTAATTTCGCGAAATCGGAACAGGTATAGTTCTCGGCATTAATATTGGCGTTTTTGCCAGATGACTCATTTTAAGACCTTAAATTTTGCGACCGCACACTTTCTTTTGAGACGAAGAGTTGCTTTCCCTGAATTCACGGACGGTAAGGACAAGAGGCACACTGATTGGCAGGGGGAGTTTAAATTCCGATAAAAGTTTTGATTGAGGTGTAAGCCGATTGACAATGAATACGAAGAGCTTGTGTTGGCGAATTATAAAGAGCGAGACCTAAAAGGACTCTTCGCGATTCGAGGACTGTACGAAACTAAAGGAAACTAAACTCAAAAGTATAGGAACATTTTCCCCCTGGATAGCTAGCGGGTCAGCGCTAAGTCCCTTCATGTTGCTCCGAACTTAAAATGCAGTAAAAAGGTGCTTCTTGTTCAGTACGCATGCTTGCTGAAACACGGGAGTGCCAATCTAACAGCTCCACGTTTTTCAATCCTAAAAATTACCAGGCTTCTGGTTTGTTAGTTTTCTTTAATCCCTAAAAAAATACTGAACTGCCAATTTTAACAGTTGGATCATTGCCATTTTTAACAAGTACCTCATTTATAATTAATGAATTCATTTAACGCACAAACTATCCGTTACTTTGGGAAATTTCAAGGCCCGAGTACACCCAAAGCGCGCTTTGTGATGACTTTTTTTCATGTTTCTTACGATTCTAGTCCCGGCCATGATTTGAACTATCTACAAAATCGGAAAACACAGACAGAACGAGGGAGAATCGCCTGGAATGATTTAAGAGTTTTTGGATGAGTTCTGAGTTTAGTGTTTTCTTGAAGATTGGTGGTTTTAAAGATATTTTGTGATTTTTTGGGAAGTTTGAAAATTAACTCTTAAGTTAATCGCCAAACCTTAACCCTCCTCAAACCAAAGCTGTACTAGTCCCTCACCCGAGTAAAGAAGTCTTTGCTGACTTTACTCAACCGTCTTCTCATTCAAATTTCTTTTTCAACTTCCTCACTATCCAACAAAACTTTAGGAATCCACTACCCTCCTTTCGATTTATGCTCTTGGTGCACCACTTTTACGCGCGACCAAAAAAAATAACTCGCCAAACTCCAAACTCTTGCTTTGCAGGAGTTGAATATTTTTTTATTAAATTGAATTTAATATGAAGAGTGTGTAAGTTTTCAATACTTCAGGTTCTCTCTCGTGTATTTTAGCGTAAATCTGTGTAAGTCTAAGAGAGTAAATTTAAACTTAACTGTATATGTTGCTGAAAAAGAAAACAGAAAACACTTACTGTTCATCAGCAGGGTACCAAGACTGTGTACAATTCACAAATGGTTTCGTCTCCATTAGATCCTGTACCAATTGTAGAACAATCCACAAAGTGAGCATAGTAACTGAACAACGTTAATTAGTAAAAGTTAGGAAAATAGTTAAACTATTATTAACTGAAGATATAGATCTCAATCGTTTGCGTTTTAAAGGGAAACTGATCCTAAAATCAACCGTTTTTAAATAAAGTCCATAAAGGAATGGAGACCGTATTCAAACTTTTTTTGTGTGTTACGCTAATTTTCCGAGAAACTCTAGGTTGAACGTGGGCGCTTGTCAACTTTTCAGCGGTAAACGAAGGTAACGTGTGAAGTAGGTACAGGGAAGCGAGCGAGTGCTTGAACTGTTTTTGTTTTCATTAACTTCATTATACAGTCAAGAGCGAAAGTTGAAATTTAAGTTGTGTGCGATGTCTCATTTCAATGATTATCTTTTCAGTTGGAGCCAATTCTGCGCCTTATCTGACTTCATAGCTTCAATCTTTCTCCGCTGACCCCTTATTTCTGAGCCACCGGATTAAATCTCGTAAAATAAGCGCGAATTGAGGAAAATATGTTTAAACATCGTTTTTATACTTTAAGATTTTCTTGACGAAAGTCAATTTTAGGATTCAATTCTTCTTAACGACAAAATATCAAATAATCATTTTATTTATAACAAAGCAAGGCAAAACAGAGGATAACATTGCGAAAAGAAACGCAACGTAAAGCAATGTAACGTAATTTCGGCTCTGGCAGATACTGTAATGTCACATCACAGTTGTGGGGCTGGCGACGAAAGACTAAAGATATCAGCTGAGCTAAATGTCACTCGTTGCGTTTGGTGTGACAGGGTTTCAACACTGAAAACTCGAACAGTGCAATTCCAACAAGAGTTTAATTGAAATCAGAATCAAACATAGCTCAGCGGTAACTTACATCTGTCTGTAAGCTATCTCTATATCCTGAGTTGACCTGAGTATATCCTGAGTCTGTGTGTGCGATCTCGAACCTGGCTCGGCGTTATTTGTATCTTTGAAAACCGTCTGCCAGTTATCGGTTCAACCTCAGTAGTTCTCCTAGACAACCAGTTTCTTTCTGTCGGTCAAGCGAAACACTAGGAGCTTTATACACGTAAGCACATGTTAATGAAAAGCCTTTACAATTCTTGTCTCTTTGTTACTGGTTCCCTATTTAGAAGACTTGTTCTTCAACTCTTTCTTCTTAAGAATGAACACGTGTTGAGGTAAACCTCTTCAACGAAAATAATAAAATATTATAAGAAATGTGATAATAAATGGTTGCTTAATCTTATATGCAATACTTTACTCCTTTACAGTAATTAAGCCCGGCGCACACTAAAGATATCAGCTGAGCTAAATGTCACTCGTTGCGTTTGGTGTAAGTATAGATTTCTCTCTTAGTGCGCGGCAAAGTTTTGAGCGTTTTTCGTCAAGCGTGCCATTGGCGCAGAATATTCAACATGTTAAATATTTTTGTGCACGAGTGAGTGTCTCCAAGTTTGCATTTGAAGTCAGGCATCATTCTTAGGTTTCTTTTTTAATAACTGTCGAGAGTACTTGAGCCATTTTTTTCTTGCAAATTTAAAATTGTTCTTAGCCTCTTTGGAGGTAGCAGAAACTTCCCTCAAATAGCGAAAATGTGTGTACTGTTATAACAGCCATTTTAGAGGCTTTTATCAACTTCCATACACTGGCACAAACACTGGACGTGAGGAACTTCAGTCCCGGGGGAGCTTGTTCCCGAACCTCGGTCGTAACTCCTCCAATCAAACCAATAGATCCTTTTCACTCAAAAACTATATTACACATATCAAGGAACTGTGGCTAGTATGCACCAAACTCAATACATCAGTGTGAGCAAAACGGCAAAATTCCGTAAGCTTCTCTCAAAAACAGTAATGTAGATATAAAATTTTAAAACTTAATTTTACATAGAAATGCATGGGAACGCGTTAAACGAGGCTGGCCGGGAATTAATGCCTGTCTAACATGATACCATACTTTTCATTGGAACAATAATAACAATAACAATAACAATAACAATAACAATAATAATAAAAATAAAAATAATAATAATAATAATAATTATTATTATTATTATTATTATTGTTATTGTTATTGTTATTGTTATTGTTATTATTGTTCCAATGAAAAGTAAGGTATCATGTTAGACAGGCATTAATTCCCGGCCATAATAATAATATAATAAT
>JAOBAT010064140.1:0-22868 GCA_026413305.1 Hydrozoanthus tunicans
TTTTAGCAAAATTTTTTCACCGTTTTTCCTCATTTAGCAAGGTTTATCCATTGAAGTAATAAAATTTTTCACTTCATGTGCACTTTAAAGACGGCACAACTTTGACGAGCGGTCGGGCTACGTTTGGATTTGATCAGGGGCACGTGATCATGAATCAGCCAATCACAGTGCTCGTTTTGTTGAGTAAAAGTCTAGATATATAACAATGCCTGTTATGGTTGGTTTCATTGTCGTGGCCTTATGCTTCTAAATAATTGTTCGTTATAGTGGCGATGATACTTGTGACAGGATTGTCAATGAATGTTGATAGTTGCAGCTTGTTTCGCTAGCTCATGTTTAAGTGCATTTCTCCGATTTCTATCGAACGAAAATTCAACTCTTGCTGACTTATTATCATCATAATCATTATTATTAACACTATCATTGTCATTACTATTATTATTATTATTGTTACAATTGTTATTATTTTATTATTATTATTATTATTATTATTATTATTATCATTAATATTGTTATTGTTATTACTAAACTAGCATTGATATTGTTCATACTTTGTATGGTTAACTGAGCTGAGAGCGACTTTGCCTTTTTTCGAGGGCAGCAGCGGTTCAGTCTGTTCAGGCATGCGCAGTGGGCTGTCCTTAAATGTTCACACCACTGCAGCCACAAGTTTGTTCGGCCACAACCGACTATTTTCTGTTTTCTTTAGAGACTCTTCTGCCACAGGGTCTTTTGGATAAATTCTCATTACAAGTTTTTAAATTGTTTCGATTGTGTGCTGAAGTAAATTTGGTCAGCATTTCTTGAGAAGTTGCTTGTAGTGTTTTGATTTCAGGAAGCGTGGAAAGCAGTCTTGCAGCATGAGCGTGTAGATGTGATCTTGCGCCGGTTTGAACGCATCGTCGTCTGGGTCTGACATGTTGTTATCAAGTTTTTCGCGAATTCTTGCGTCTAAACTTATCTGAAGAAAAAAAAAGATTTTAGAAATCTAATCAAATATAAAGCAACATTTATTGAGAATGCTATAAAACCATGAACTCGTACCCAGTCACCCTTCGTTTCGGTCTTGTAGCGCAGTTACCTATGACCATTACGCATGCTCGTACCGTTTTCGTGTGAACCGTGCAGTTAGGACAGTGTACTAAAAGTTGTGCAAGGTAACAAAAAAAATGCTGTATTCGTATGACCTATTAACCAATCAAAGTAACTGAAGCTTGTTTTATCTATTTGATTTAAAAACTTGGTGTATCCCCACACATCGTCAATAGCCATCAAGCGGTCTGCATCGTTTCATACCGCTTTTTCTCGTCAGCTATATATACTTTTGAGGGAGCCTTCATTCTAGTTCCCAGAACCTCTCTTCCTCTTAGCTTTCGTAGTCTGGGCATGAGATTAATTAATCAAAAAAGGTCTAGGAACGAGAATGGTCTGGCGTGCGAAGCGAATGAGGGAGACTAAGGACAAGAGTAGCAAACTTAACACGTGCCCACCTCAGTTGGTGACAACGTTGACACATAGTCCTCGTAAATCGTTCGCGCCACTTCAATTTTGTTTTCCTTTGGAGTTCTCTTGTACTCCTCCACCGAAAGCCAGAAGTTTAAATTTTCCTCTCCATATTGTGTTCTTAAAAAATCTTGAAATACGGAAAGTCCATACTTGTGACGTAGCATTTGCTCAAAATTTTGGCTCCAGAGCTTTGCTTCTTCAGGTGACGGTCTGGTAAGACAGAAGAAGTTCATTCATTAGAAACAAATATGTATATATACAGCTGTAGATTGGGAGAAAAGAGCCTCTAGAACTGGACAATATTGCAATTCATACGAACCAAAATTAAGAAATATAGCCTGTTTAGCGGCTGTTCATCATTCTCGTTCCAGATTTTTGAACTAGAATATCTAATATAATAAATTTTCCATGATTCGTGCTAATTTTTGGAGTAAATAGGGACTTTGATGCTTAGCGAGTACCGTAATTGTGTCTTGCACTGATACAAGCCAAAAAGCCGTCAAAAGCACGAGTAAGATTACAGTTAGAGTAATGATACAAATAAAGCATGTAGTGTAGAGCGAGAATATGTTTTGCAACTTGATCAGTTTTGTTTTGCATCAAATTTGGCTAAGTTGAAAATACAAACTGTTCGGCCCCGGCCTTTGTAGGATCTGTAATGTTTTTTTACCTTTCACTTGTGTCGCCTTCCTTCTTGTTCAGTAATGTCACGGCTGAGTCTGTTCTTCTGATGAAAAAACAGTAGCAAACAAAATGGAATTAATGAGAAGAGACAAGAACTTAAAATGCTGGGTTTTTTTGTTTTTTCTTCAGTAAAGAAAATTTGTAAACCAATGTGGTGTATAAACTGGTATCTTGTTTCAATAAAATAAACCGATAGTCATCAGACTCATCACACAGTTTCAGTTAAAAAAATAGATGAGATACCAAATCTCATTACCAAAGTATAATGCCTTTATTTAACTTTCCTCTTATATGTTTATTTGTCTTGATAAATGAAAAGACTTTCATTTAACGAATAGTCTCCCCGCAGTCGTTTTTCGGCTCGTCACCAATGCTCGGACCATTTTTCTATATATGGTAAAGTCAACACACCTGTACCAACTAGGTATGTACGTAACAGCTCGGGGCATTGGTGACGAGCCAAAAAAACGGCTGCGAGGGAGACTATTTAGCGACTAACATAATTCTGTTGTAGGCACTTAACAAAATTAACATCGTTACCACGACATGATTTTTTACGGTTCAGTAGCACTGTTTTCAAGGTGTTTACAAACCTATACTCACCTAGATCCACAGCAGTTGCACCAGCTTTTTTTTCTTGGTTGCTGGCCCGCGAGCTCCTCTGGGGCTACAGCGGATGAACAGCCTCCCATTGGCTGAGAAAAAATCAGGAAGAGGCAATTATTTACAATGCGTTCGAGATTTAGAAAATACAGTGACAGTGAACTTGTTCATTCAAGTTCGGTTTTTTGTTCTTGTTGCTCCATGAAAATGACAACATGCAGGATTCAAGCAAGTTTGGAATAAAAAGAGTATGAAGGAGAAAGAGGGAGAAAGTATAAATAAATACAATTTGTTTCAACTACACCTCCCCCTCCCCAAATCCCCTCCCAGACTCGACTACGCGCTTACGGAAACAATATTGCCGTGAGAAGGACGACAAGTCATGACTGCAACACCAACGAAGATGGCAGACAACAATAGTAAACACAATAGCTGCACGTTGGAATGCACCGTTCTTGTAACCTGCACGCCTTCGTAGGTCTTAAAAGTTACAACGTAAAAAGCTCAAGTTTGAAGTTTAATTTTAAGACTACGAGAATTTTCTGCAAAAAATGTCGTCAATCTTCATTTACCTTTAAGACTACTTTAAGTTTTTTCTCTTCTCACTCTTAAAGCATAATTCGGACAAAAGAGAAAGCAAACTAGTCATACGTGATAGAATTTTATCACGCTAGTATGGCATAGAACTATATTCAGTTTATATCGGTAAAATAAGTCTAGAGTCACTTTTATCGCATTAATAATAGTAAAGCTACAAAGTCTCCTAATAATTGCCCGCAATGTGACGGAGACATAAAGGTTTGAAACTGGATAATTTTCAAATGAAAAGAGAGGTGGATGGACCTCAGCCTCGTTTCCATGTTTCCCTTTACATTTCTCTGTAATAATAACGGTAGAAGGTCAAGTTTCAAAACTTCATATCTACATTAGATTTTGGGAAAAGTTAAAAAAATTTTGCAATTTTGCTAATACGGATGCGCTGATTTTCGTGCTGGCCACAGTTTCTTGATATGCCTGGTTTATTTTTTGAGCGAAAAAGGTCTATTTCAAGGGCCTTTAAAGCCGTCGATGTTTTCGACTTTGCTAAAAGTCTCTTGGCAGAACACCGTACGTGATGCGCAGAGATAGCGGGCCTTCTATGGAAATCATTTTCATTGCCTTTGTTGACCAAAAAGTCAGCTGCCACAAAGTTAAGAACTAATTGGATTTAACTTGCAAGAAGACAAGAAACGAAATTCGCCAACTCGCTAAACCATGTACAACAATGCTGCCAAACAGTCTATTTGATTCTACACACGAAAATCTTCAGAGTCTGCAGATGGCTGGGTTGCCGGCGAAATTTTCTGAAAAGAACATAATCAACGTAAAATGAAATAGTTTAAATTTGGTCATTAATCTTAATGGCACATTTGGCATGGTGCAATACAACACATTAGGAGCTGTTGGTTCTGTAATCTTTCAATTGTTATCACATTGTGATTTTAATTATTAACCGCTTTCAATTCGGCCGTCGGCTGCGAAAACTGCAAATATCTCTAGAAAGTCATTTATTAGAAGACTCGAGAATTAGTTAAAAACAGATTGCTTTAAGACAAGGACCCGATGATATTTAGTTAACGAGATCTCGAAACGCTTTTAAAAAAGCTCATCAACTTGCGAGAATTGTTTATTTTGCTTGTTTGTACGGCCCTATTAGGAAATACAAACTCGAAACTAGAATTTTTTCTGTAAGACTGAATTTCTTAGATATCACAATTGTGTCAATAGAATACACCTGTAAATGTTAGTAAATGAAATTTGGAAATCATTTTTCCGGAGTTGCTTCTTTTTTAAGCTTTAATTTGTGTATACCGTTCGTACATGTTTATTCCAAGATCATTTCTGATCTGTAATTAAGATTGCAAATTAGCTGCAAACTAAAAGTGCCTACACTGTCCTTAATTCAAGAAACAAAAATTTTGTTGAGACGACAAATAAAATAGCGTTTGGTTCTATTTCGTTACTGACTTTTGAATTTAGATCTCACCAGCTACACTGATAATATCATTGTTGTCTATAACTTGAAGATGTTGAGTTTGGGAGCAAAAATATAAGATCTAAAACACATTTTGGTGAAAGAATCTATACTGTACCTTCACGCTTGAAACTGCAAATTTATAAATGGTGCTATTCCAGTAGGTTTTTGCTCTCGAATCGCAACAGTGATCGAGTCACGAGTTACAGTGATTCACAAGAAGAACAAGCTCTCATACAGACAACGAAAAGACTCAGCATACATTGTCTAAAACTGTACAAGAATAAGCGAACTGAGGATTTGCAAATACAATATGAGATATTCGAAGATACGAATATAGAGGGAAGTGGTGCACGGAACATTGACAAACCAAAGGGAAGCAAAAGAAAACTATAAGTTTTAAAATTGACGTCCGACGTTACTTACTTTGTTGTCGGACTATTCCGTTCTAAGATTCTAAGTGTTCAAGGAAAAGCATTCTGCTTTCGGAAGCTCAAAACTTGACTTTGTATTTACTCAACGCACCCGCTAATTGATTGGAAAAGGTTATCTCCGTCAAAACTAATGACGTCATTACATCAAGATTTTACTTAGCTTTCAGTTATTTTGCATATTGAAATTAAAGGAAAGTTCAATTGAAACGGCGACTTTCTTTGAAAGGGGGAAATAAGAGATTGTCGGATGGTTTCTGTCGCAGTAGAAACAAAACAAATAAATACATAATTTAGATTTGCATTTGTTACTTGCCAATTCGAAACCTTTAGAGCTGGCGTTCGCTATGATGTCAAATCAATTGCAAGCCGCCATTTATACAGTAATAGCTCTCACTGACTTCATCTTTTTGTTTTTTTTGTTTTTCCGTTTCCATGCGGATGTCATTACAGAGCTGTCTGTTTTCTTCTTGTAACTGTTCGTATCACCAAAGCTATCACTATCATCATCGTCGTTTCTTGTCTTTATCATCGTCACTATCGTCATCATTATCAACATCTTCTACATCATCGCTATTGTTTCAACTAGAGTCGACATTATTACATTCGTCATCAATATCATTTTCGCCATGAGTATCACCATCGTCACCATTATCAGCACCTTCATCATCATCACTATCGTCATCGCTATAACTACAATCATCACTATCACTTACGTCATCGGTATCAATATCGTCATCATTATCAACACCTTCATCATTATCAGCATCATCATCATAATCATCATCTGCATGACCATCAATATCACCATCTTTTTCACCATCATCATTACAACAACCATGTTCAACAACAAACATCACTCTCCTCACCATTATTATCAATTTTCCTATTACTGCTTTTATATTTTACAATGTCGTTCAGTTACCAGTTATAGAGTGAGATTCTGTACCAGCAACCTCTAGGTTTGGTTGACTCTATAACTGAATATCAATGACTGTAACAGTTTTGCCACATTTCTGTGCTCGTGTATTTCGTCCATCGACAGCCGGGCTCACAGGATTCCTTACAACCTAGCTCTGCAAATAACATCTTGCAATTGTATAAACAAAAGGATAACGAAACAACGATGATACTTTCGAAAAAGTGAAAACGTTTGGCATCTTCAAGTTGCGTTTGAACTTTCCCGTTTCTACAGGGGCATCGTGCAATTCGAATGTTAACAAAGCCCGTGAACAAGACAGGACAAAGTCTGGCTGAAACACTTGTTACTTTTTCAAGAAAAATACTAACAACACTGAACCTGAATTGTATAACAATTTTCATCAATAATAGATTAAGTCATCCAACTTGTCTAAAACACTAAAATATTCAAACATGTACAACTCAAAGTTTGTTCTTTTTGACACTCATAGCAATGCTTGCCATAACACTGAACTGGTAACCATCGCTTTTGATACCCAAGTTTAAATCAATTGCTGTATTCCTGCACTTACTTAACAGAAATTAAGAATATTGTACGGTTAGAAACGTCAACCTAAGTTTCTTTGGGTTGATTCAAATTTAGTGTAATGCAATGGACATGAAACGGCAATCGAGAAAAATTAGGACAAATCAAAAATATCGGTAACAAAGATAATGTAAGAGCGTTTGATGAGTCTTAACTTGTCATACGTTAAGTAGGCAAGCATTTTTTACCTCGTGGAATGTTTAAAATTAACAAAGGTGCAATGAAAATTGCTGAATTAATAATCACCCCGTTAGAAGATTTTTCTGCTCACGTTTTTTTGGGCAGAGGAAGGCTTGTTTGCTATGTCTTACCTTTGCTTCGGTTTTACGCTCCATCAGACTTCCTATTCCAAAAATTAAACACGGTTTTAAACACAGGCTCTTTATGTGGAATTATTAACGATGCAATTTGCACGAGTTGATAATCAAGGCAAAAAGAAAATTGGTTTTGTCCAATCAGAAGGTTTTTTAAAATACACGACAGGTGCTTTCTCACGGAGGTATATTTGCTTGAGTTAATACGACGCGCATTGGAAGTGGAAATGAATATCTCGTTAATTGATAAAAAATCTCACAACCATTTCCCGTGTCTGCCCTGAAAAGTTGGCAATAACTGATCTAAACACAAAAGAAAGTCATCAAAAGAAACGAATGAGCCCCATATAGAGAAACAAATGAAGACAGCGAATGAATAATTACTTCGGGCAATTTGCCGGAGAGAGAAAATTGATCGATTTTTCACCACAAATTTTCAAGGATCAAAATAGAGGTTTTATCATCAACTGAATCAATTGCTTCCCGCAGCTTCACTAGTTGAAATTGAAATATTGCAATGTTCATCTATTTAAAATTGTCTCTTTAGGTTCAATAAAAGCTTTCAAAGTGTTTTTAGATTACAACTGTCCCGTGTTAATCCATCGTACAGTATTGTTTTGAAGGGAAAACCTTAAGTTTTTTGTAGAAAAAGCTGTAGAACCCTATCTATGATATCTAATTGGGAGATTGAGAAGGATAACAACTAAACAAGCGGCGAGGCTTACTCAGAGGGAAATCGCCACGCATTAGAGTAATTTGCCGAGTCTTTTAATTATAAGGCCATTTTCTTTTATGTGGTTCCTAAACACACCCGAGGCGCTTTCTCGGTAGTATTTGCATTGAAAGCAAACTACAATCAAATTAGAAAAAAAACCTTTAGTTTAAGTGCACAGAAGAGACTTAGCAAAACCTTGAACATGATATCTAAAACCAGAACTATCTAGTTGCTTTCTCAAGCATAATGATTAAACCATTGTATATATTTTACTAGGCCATGGTTTCTTGCGGTCTTCGCTTGATACCTGCCAAGAATAAGCGATATTCCAAAATCTCTTCCCCGATTTGCCGGCAGTTAATCTAAATCTTTAATCTGGTTCCTATGCAAAGACTAAGGTTTAAGCTTAAGTGGCCACCAGCGCGTCAGCTAATATTAAAGCCCAAGTGCGTACAGCAAGGTTCATTAGAAATGGGAGCGACATGCTTTTTTTGGCTTTTCGACCCCGTCAGGAAGCCTTATCTCTGAACTAAACGAAAAACTTTGAAAAATTGATTTTCGACCGAAGAAAGTTTGTCCACTGAACCTTTTGAAAACTACCTCTGCTGTTTGCTCGAACTGACTTTTCAACGCAATCTATCGCGTGCAATACATTCTTAATGAGCTTTCAATTTATTTATTACTGCTGTTTAGTTCAGCTATTGATTATGCAACAGTACACAGTGTGGCATATCATTACTTCAATCGCCATCGTCATCATCATCATTATCGTCATCACCACCACCATCATTAACATCGCCATCGTCATCAATTTCACAATCATCATCATCACTTTTATCTCCATCACCACCATCTTCATCATCATCGTCGTCGTCATAATCATCATCATCATTATTATTATCATCATCATCACCACCATCATCAGCATCGCCATCATCATCAATTTCACAATTATTATCTCCACCATCATCATCGCTATCATTATCAACATCATCATCGCAACCACCATCATCATCACCAACGTCAGCATTTTTATCATCATAGTCATTATTATCACCAATGTAATTTTTACGTACTCAAGTTAATATTTCACTTCAACTCATTATAACTGTTTTTGAAACTATAAAATTATCAGTATCAAATATAGTATTATCAGTGCTATTTTGGGCTTATTATTTTTTTTCGCTTTATTTCTAAAACTAGTTTCTTCCAAAGTATTGCTTAATTCCTAATTAACCCTTTAATTGATCTAATTCATTGACAAAGGTAAGCTCCGAGTAGTTGGATTCGCTCTTTGGATTATTCGATTCCTGTTAGTTCCACGAGACCCTTTTCCTGTTATTTGTCTTCATATATATAGAACTGAAAGTAACGTGCCACTTTCTTAAGTATAAACAAAACTTTGCTGTTGGTTGGAAACGCAAGAGAAAGTGAAGACTTTGAAGTAAAGCCGTTTCGTGGAATAAACTTTAGTTATACAGCCGTAAATAAAAAAGGCCGGTTCAAACTATCAGTGGTTTATGTCAATTTTAGTAAGTGTTGACCACACAGCAAGTGGGATCTCTACGCAAATCAAATAAAAATCTGTCATCATATTTGACGGAGAAAACTGAGGTTCTGAAGCTAAATTGCGTTAGCTAGGACTGGCAGAATTAACAAGTAAACTAAATTGGTTCATGAGTCATGTTAGTGACTTAATGCTCGACGAGTAAGTTGGGCCACTGAGATAAAAATAAATAGTTATTTAGTATCCCCGCCCGCACTTTGAAAATGCCTCCGGACCAAGAAATATCTTATTTTTGTTTCAACATTTACTTTATAATGGTCCCGACCATATGGAGAGTATATAACAGTTTTCTTCTAAAGCATATCTTGATCCAGACGGACCAGACCTTTTACTTGACCGGAAAACTAACAACTGGGTTCTAAACGCGCAGACGGTTTACTTGAAAATAAAATTCTAATCAGTTTCTTTCCCTGGTCAAAGAGAGAAAATCAAATAAAAAATAAAGTAAAGCGCCCGCCCGAATCAACGCAACAAATCTATTATTTTTTGTTTGGCCTTATTTGTGTTTTCCAAATCCTTAACAATAAATCGTTTCGGTGCAAGAACATCACTACATATGACTTGTACTTAAATAAGCGATATATAAAGGCAATAAAGACCTTGTATTGCTGTTTGAATTAAGCTAAATAGACAAAACAGCAGCTTTCATTTTCATTTGATTAATGTTCATAAACGACAGTTGAATTAGAAAGAACAAATTTAGTTAGCATGCATGCGGTTTATTAACACACCAACATGTTTCGTTAGCAATAAGACTTCAGTTCTGTCGTTGTTAAAAACCCTGATCGTATTATAGTTAGTAGTTAAGTTTATCTAGAGTTCTGTTATCTCAGATTTTCTTTCTGTATAAAACGAAATGGAGCAACTGTTAAAAATCTAGAATCTTTTAAGATAAAGTATCCTTGCCTGACCCTTAATCCTTCGACAGTTTTTCGTTGAGAATTTCTGCTAGCAGGAAAAGCACACTGCCATTGAAGCAGATCCTATTTGATAGCTCAAACACTTTTTGCTAAGTAAATATTCTTTGCAACTCACACAATATTCCTTATTTCCCACGTCACTGTAAATTTGAAGGACGTTATATAAGCTCTTTACAAATAAGTGCAATTATTTTAATACAGTGAAACCAATGTGCTTGCGCCATTCTCTTCTTTTTCACAAAACCCCTTTAAAAGATTCTCCTTCTCTAACAAATGATTACAAACATGGAGCAAATGATAGGATATAATTTTGTCTATATCACTGTAAAAAAAATTTAGCTGGCCCCAGGTTTGTTATCCGACCAGATATAATGCTATAATTTGATTGGCTACTGAAAAGGCAAGATTTACTTGTTTTTCACTGCTCTATTATATCTGGCTTTCTTTTTTTAATTTCTGATTAAATTCTAAAAAGCCATGCAATAAAAAACTCATTATCCTCATTCGCTCGGAAAAAGAAATTTAGCTAGCTCCAGTCCAATATAATTAACAAAAATGGCAAATCTTAACGCTTTATTATCGAATTGCAGCCGTATAGAACTGTTAAGTCTATAGATCTTTAGCTCTAACTTTTGCAAAATAAAAATGCACAAATGAATAAAATAAATACAAAAATTTATTTATACACAACTTATCAAATGCTTACTGAATTTTTGCCTTCTGTTCTGATATGTATTGTTTCTTAAGGGGTTTAAATAATTTCTAAGCAAATACGAAACTGTTCGGCGCCAATGACTCAAACTACGCTTTACTAATGTACATAGATCTCGATCGCGAATATTCGTTTTCCTTGAAACTGTAATTTATTTGTTCAGAATGCACTAATAATTAGTGGGTTATCAAAAAAGTTCAAACTCATTTCGGCCACCAGTAATTATTTTTCAAAACAACGAAAATCTCCAACCGAGATATAATCTTTACAATCCGGCAACAGTCAACCACGGAAAAACTAATTCCACTGTTTTTTCTTCAAAAAGGCGAAAGACAGAAATCACCTAAGCTTTGAAAAACTTACAACACTCAAAGCTTATAGTTTTATTGATAAACCCCAAAACATAGCACGTTTACAAAGCAATGGAATAAAAAATAAACCGTCTTTTATTACGAAACATTTTAAAATTGTTTCTCTGCAGTTGCCTTAAATGGCTTAGTGTTTGGTTGCGAATAGCGCATTTAATCGGCACTTTAATGCTGCTTTAGTCAAAAGAATAAACGTTATTTTACGTTGCAAAGAGAAATTAGGCTCCATGAAGAGTAAATTTTAAAGATAACTCTTACACGTTAACTGATCTGTAATACTCATTGTTTTTACCCCGGAAGAAAGCACCGCAGCATCTGTATTTACATTTGCGTCCTATTTCGCTTTCCAATAAAAAGCGACTAAGTTTAACTGTTTAGTTCTTTTCGAAAAAGTGCTTTGCTTTTCCCAAACAACAGGCAATCGCTTTTCAGTTAGAAGTACAGAGCTAAAATCAGTTGGGTAATTTTTTGCTTCTTTAGCTTACAAGAAGATTTTTCCTAGAAAAGAAAGAGGTGCTCAAAATTTGCAAAAAGCTAGCAAAGATTGTTACAATTCGCGACAACCACGTTATATCAACTTTTCAAAGCAATTGCATCGCACACAAAGAATCTAGGTCTATTTCTACACATTCCCGCTGCAGATGGCGCGATGACTAAGAGGCAAAACAGGAGAAACTGAATCAACAGAACTTTTATCCTGCGATAAATTCTGTCATTCTTAAAATAAAGAAAAAATGATTCGTTAAGTTTAAAAGACTCAAAATACCTGATACATACGTTTAGTTGGTTAATGTGCTTCAAAATTTTGTGGTACGCCATTTTTTTCAGTTTGTGCGAAGGTTCTAGTTTCACCGGCCTTCCGATTAAGTTATAACCGGGATACGTATCCTTTCACAGATTCTTCTTTTTCTATTACAGAGCGGTTATTTTGGCAAATTACAAGCGACTTTCAACTTATTTTCTCCTGAGCAGGTGGAAAAGCTTCGGCCTCAGCCAAGTAAACGAAAGATTCAAAACTACTCGCGCGTCGCATTGTGGTTCCGAATTAAAAAGCAAAAAACCACTTCAAACAATGCTACCATAAATCAACAGCTTCATTGAGCAAATGTTATTGGTGTAGAACGCGATACATCCGGAACTAACATCGTTATCTGAGCTGATTGGAGGTAGTTTTTCGTTGACAGCATTGAAACAATAATTATAATGTAGCGGTAATTATAATCGGTTGACAAAACTCACAGGTATTAGAGCGACTTTCAAGTTTATGCGATTCTTTGACATCTTAAGTTAAAAAAAAAACAATCTAAATACAGGCAACTTATTTCTTTAAAAATTAAATGACATGAATATAAATTAGACATTTCGGACAAATCGATTGTCTCCGCTGAAAACAACATGTACAAGGCCAGGCTAAAACTAAACAGAAAAATAAGTAGGTATTATTACTGTTTTCTTAAACTATACTTCTATGTTTACATACTTTGCCTGGTTGGTTTTTATCTGTTTAACGCCTTTTCCAACAGATTTAGCTTCTGTATAGCTTTAGGTCAACAAAAACAGCCGTTTGTTGCGGTTTCGATTCAAAAACCCATCTCCATATGTATCATATTGGCTGCGGTTATGTTACAAGTTAAAACTTCTAAGCAAAGTAATTTAACCTTGCGCAATTTTGCTTATCTTGAAATTTTTGAAATGATTGAAATTGCGCACCAAGAAAAATACACCAAACTAAAATATGAAGTAAAAATTAACAACTACACATTCAGTAAATAAATGAACCGAAAATTTGATTTTGATATAGAAACGGCGTTTTTCAAAAATAATTGATAAGCTGCATGCTGTATTTGCCCTTGAGCCCGTCGTCTCAGGAACTGAGGCATGTAATATCAAGGTATATCTTAAATACGCTTCAAAATGTAGTATAAATCTTGGCATTCAAAAGTTGTGGTTCTAGGCGAAACGTCGCTAAGTTTTCAGAATCAATGTCCAGTAATAGTTTTATTTTATTCATTTATTTGTGGTAAAGCTATTTGCTTTTCAGCGACGTCAAGTTTTCGAAAAACGTTTAACTTTTTAAAGTATTATTAAAAATGTTTCGATATTCTGGATTTGAGGATGACGCTGTTCTTGTTTCAGTCTTTTAAACTTGAGTCAGTTTTTTTATGACAAAAAACTTTGATAGCCATTGAACAAATAGTTAGTTAGTTAATCGGGCGTTCTATTTAGTAATGTAATGTACACGTACTTTTTAGAAAAGTTTCAAACTACTTTATCATTCGTCTCTCAACTCTCTGTCTCTTGTAAAATAAATTTACAACTAATATACTAAAAAATAATAATGGTAATGGTATGACAACAATAATGATGATGATAATGATAATAATGAAAATAATAATAACAGTAATAATGATAATGATAATACCACTACTACTACTACTACTACTACTAATGATAATAATAATAACAATAATAATAATAATAATAATAAAAATAATAATAATAATAACTATGATAGTTCAAACCAACCACCCACTTCTTTTCAACTGACCATTCCAAAAAAGTTTGTGGCTGTACATTTTACCACAATACATTGCGAACCGACGCCTTCTTTCCAATTGACCATTCCGAAAAAGATTGCGACTGTACATTTTACAACAATGCATTGCCAACCAAGGCCTTCTTTCCCATTGACCATTCCGAAAGAGATCGCGACTGTACATTTTACCACACTGCATGTCGAACCAAGGCCTTCTTTCCAATTGACTAATCCGAAAAAGATTGCGACTTTACTTTTTACCACAATGCATTGCGAACCAATGCCTTCTTTCCAATTGACTAATCCGAAAAAGATGGACGACAACACATTGTGTGTCAATTCTTAGGTTTTAGGTTCAATACGATGGAGTTATGGTCCAAGTGCTGTGGGAAGATGCTAAGTGCATTGCTGGACAAACAAATGGCTCGTTTGGTACAACTTCGAATTGTCATTTTAGATAAATAAGGAAATAAAAGCCGAAATTTGACTCGAACATAAACTTGCGAAAATGGCTTCCGATCCCTGTATGCATGAGGGCAGTGTTTCTTAGGGCCTTCTAAGGTTTGATTTTGACCATTTTTTTTCATGTAAACACGGGTTCACTTGACCCGGGTCCATGTAAAGTGGTGGTAAATTTGAAACCGGGTTGGATTCTTCAAACCGGTTACACTAAGCATGCATAAAAATGAAATTTTCCCACGTTGTTTTTGCTTCGTCACTGATATGGCTTCAAGTTCTGCAGATGTTCGCGTAGTCGAAGGAAAAAACAAACTAACTAAATTCAACTTTCGAAGTCTTGTTCTGGCCTTGTTGATACCAATTTTTTCTTTACTATTGGCTAACAGTGGCAATCTCTGCTGCTGCATTAAGATTAACAAAAAATTTACGTGGAACTGAGCCAAAGCATACCAAAAAACAAAGTATCACGGACAACATCACAACTTGCCTTCTGTTCGCCATTTTCTTCCAAAATACAGCTGTACCCGCGAAAATATCGAAACAAGTCTTTCGACCGAGCAAAAGCACGAGTTGATCCGGGTCAGGCTGTTAGCCAACCCGGGTAGAGTGAACAGAAGACAACCCGGGTCCATGTAAACAAAGTTTTAATTTTTCACGACCCGGGTTGGCAACCTGACCCGGGTTCATGTATACGGACCCTAAGGAGTAAGGTTGTGTTAGAATAATTCAATACCGTCCCACTTTACGAGTTTTGAATGTTTCAATCTTGTCGCTGTGGTCCTAAAATAGATGAATGCTGTAGGATATCATAGAAATGTTTATCATAATACAACGTCAAGCAGGTTAAGTTCTGGCACCATTGTGTAATTTTACATGCAAGTGTGAAGAGTTTAATGGCTAGAGAAAAATGTTAGTTTGTTTATTAAGGTGAATTCAAAATTTTATGCGCTTTTTTGTCCGTCTTAAATTTTGGCTAAAGTTTATTAAAATAAAACTATGCAAAAAGGTTAAACCAGTTGGCTGACCACAAAAAAAACAACAATCATTTCAAAATATGAATAAGTTTTTGGAAGATATTAGATATATTAAAGTGAAAGATTTTATTTCTATCCCTTTTTAAAACAAATTCACGGAAACTGTAGTACGTATCTTTACGGCGCAAAAAGCAATATCGCGGCAAAGCTTACAGAACTTTCAAGCAAGTCTTGAAAAGAACAGACCGGGAAACCAATTGTTCGGCTGTCTCAGAAAAAAACTTTTACGTCATTATAATGCCTCTCAATAAGACATTTTTACGCAAAACACTAAAATGGTACTGTATTAGTATTACTGTGAATGCCATAAAAGACTACGACTTATTAACAGTAGAAATAAAAAATCGTTTAATTACTTGAAAAACTCTGCTTTTCTTCGGTCATTTTTAAGTGTATTTTCCCCCATAATTGGAATAATGAATGCTTCAAGACAAAAAATTTCCGGGTTTCTAATAATCTTATACGTTTTTAGAAATTTTTGGTCTTTCACCAATTCAAGATTACAGTTTTAATACTTTTTCTCTAGCTGCGTTGTTGCCTTTTAAAATTTCATCATTTTTGTCGAATCGCGTCTAAAGCAGTGTTAGCCGATAACCGGCAACTTGCATTATTCGGATATTTTGCCTCAAATGAGGAAGTCGGCAAAAAATTTTAAGTTATGTACGGAAAATGAATTCGACAGGTACCAATGACTTCATAACAAATGTTTTTCTCACGAATAAAGATTATAGATTAGTTAAAGAAACATACGAATTTTTGCTTGGCATTTTTCCTTTGCAAACCAAGAGCGTTTAATCATTTCAATACAATCTGTGTGGTATAAATAACGATTACTATAGTCTGTCCCATGTTAACTTCGACTGAATTCTAAATCTCTTATTTTTTCCATATTTAATTCGTTTTGACAGCCCTTTTTTTCGAGTCCAATTTCAAAAATCAGGCACATCAGATTAAGATAGACGTGTAAATTAGTGACAGAAAATCTAGATAATCTTTGCTGACAAAGTCAGAGGTTACATTTCGCTGTGAAAATTCAAAATTTTTAACTAATGAGACAAGCGAGCTCAATGCGACCATTTTAGCATGCACACAGCTGTTACCCGGCGTTTTTTGAAACTTCTCTATTTTTACCGACGGAAAGCCATAGAATTTAGAGCATAATGATTAAAAATGGTTCGTGACAGACCTTAAAACTTAAGATGGCAAAATGTTCTCAACTAAAACTGAATTTTTAACTACCTTCTGCATCCTTCAAAGTACCGTGGCAAAAGTTCAGTTTTAAGAACTTTTTAGCATGGTTTAAGATTTAGGTAGTTTTCGAACCCTCTTTTGTAATTATTATGAATGACCTTTCTGATTACCTTCAAAGCATATATAAAGCGTATCGCAAACCATCGATTGGTAATCACTATGGTTTTGTTGTAGTTAAAGTTTTAAAAATAAAACGCGCAGAGCTCGTTCATAAAGAGCTTGTCTATGGCTGTATTGAAGATTAGTGAGCTTGGTTTGTGGCGAGGAGAGGGAGCCGGTATTGAGTGCCGGCTGAGTGAAACATCACAAAGACTGATTTATCTGCAAGTTGTGGTCTTACAGAAGTTTTAGTAGTTCAACAGCCTAACAGTCTTTCGGTTTAAAACACTAGCAATATAATGTTGACGTTCGTGTCTTGTTCAGAATAGTATGCGCCGCGGAACATATGCTTTTTTCTTTGCTTTCCGGCAAATTGCCAAACATAGTAACGAAATGACACGTTGAATGAGAGATTTAAAGTAATAGTTTTAATGTATGTTTTTCATTTAAAGATAGAAAAAATGAACCGGAGGTCTGCTTCAACTGCAATTATCAAAAACACGAACGCTGTATAATTTTTGTTTAAAATTGTCTCTGTGTCGCAGTGTTACCCCGGTAACAAAATTTTAATTCTTACAAAATTTAATCCTTTTGTCAATATCATATCTGCAGCCACTTTTTATATTTCTTAGCTTCAATGATAGACAGAACCTGCCGGTTTTGTTCTTCAATAAGTATTCTACATAAAAAATTAATGCGAACCTGCTTTCAGCTTAACAAAAACTGAAACTAGCAGTATTGAATCTCGTAGAAGAGCAGGATAATTTGTTTCAAAATTATCTAAATTGAGAAAAAAAATAAAATTTTGACAAAGGCTTGTTTTTTAGTTTTGGTTCTGTTTTGATTAGGCGGCTATATATAAAATTCAAATTTTGCTTTGAACTCATTTTAAATTTGCATTCCGTAAACATTCTGTATTCACAAGTGAAAATCTCTCCTTCGGCGCAGACTGGGGAGGAAACTTAAAAGTTGCTCTAACGGTTCAAGAAAGAAAAAGGAAATATAAAAACTAACCGAGTCGCTATAAATTCGTATTAAGATTTCTTAGTTTTGAACAGAAAGATGTAGTCGCTTCAAATGTTTCGCAAGTAGTCCTACAGCTGACTTTCGCAAACCAAATATTAGTGCATAGGGAAAAATTATAATTATTTTGTCGTTTGTACAAAAACTTCAAAAGGCTTATGCGCTCTTTTTAGACTAAACGGTTAACGAATTTGTATGGTGATAGCGTGATAACGCAGTACAAGTCATTTCTCCAGAGAGTTATAATAATTTAAGCTTGCGTTGGCTGGTTTGAATAAGTCCATCTGCCACCTTATAATCGTTAGAAAAACCGAGTAAAAAAAACCAGACTGACTTGTTGCCATTCATGATCAGATGCGAGGCGTTCTTTCCACAACATTTAAGTGTTTGAGGTAAAGCAGTAAAGAAATAATTGTTCCTTTCTTTTAGGAGTTGAGTTTTACAATTCTCCATCACCGATATGAACAAAACTATATAACCGGGTTGCACAGCGCGTAACCGATGTTCTGTGTCAATGAAAGACTCATTTTTCTGCGGGCCATCAAAGGATGCACAAAAATTCCCAGAAAACCTGTACTGATCATAAATAAGTAACTCTTACATGTATTTTATAGTGATAACCACAATAAATAGCTTGAGAATAGCTCATTGAGTGCTTACGGTAAAGTTTGGGACAGATTGCTTACCGTAAAATTGTTCAAGGTTGATTCGCGTCTATATCGCTGATTAACTTAAATCCTTTCTATTTCAATCCAGCATTCTGGTTTCTCCGCTGCTATTATCGCATCCTATATTGTCAAACTTCAGAAATGTACTTGTTCTTATTCTCAAAGCGTGTTGGATTTAATTTTAAGCGTTGAAGGAAATTAAAATATATTCAGCAGACTGTTACAACCTTTTAACGATAAAGAGCCTCGACTTGATAACACTCGAGTTGACAGGTTGCCATAGTAATAACATATATTTTATGACTTTAACAATGTACATGTCGGTAAACATTTCACCACGAATTAGGAATATTAAAAAAATAATAACAAAAAAAGCTCTGGCGGAAACAAAATGAGGCAAGATTTAGAGAATATTGAAGGAGAGCTTAGCTTAACTTTATATTTCATGGTGAAAATGAAAATTTTTCGAATGTTGAAACAAACGATAGTTTGTTTTACGTAGCGAAAGGAAACAGACTAAGTGTTTGAACAACAACCAAACAAAAACCATAAGCGTCTGTCGTCATGTTTTAAATCAAAATATGTCTCTTTCATGCAATTAAATTTCAGTACGCTTCGTGTTTCTAAACAACAAATAATTTTAGCTCTTTATAAACTGGAATTTTGACTCGGTCGAGAAACTCGAAACTCGTAGAGTATGAAAAATCGATAAAGCTGTCGCAAACGAACCGATTACTTGAATCAGTTTGAAAGTCTTTAATTTCTTAGGAATCTTAACACTGTTAAACTAAGAGAAAGGTTTAAGAAGCATGATAACTCGTGACTTTTATTTTTAAAATATATTCACAAACTTAACACCAGAGTGAAAAACAGTAAATATTCTATGTCGTGAAATTTGACATGTTTGGAAAGCTGTCATCTTGATCTTGAGCACTTTTTCCGGCGTGAAAAGAAAACTTGAATCCCGAAAAAGAATGAACAATTGAATAACATCTCTTATTAAGTATCGTATAACTCCGTTAATTCAAACTCTGATACAGTTCGAGTTAACGGGCTTTCGAAATAATCGAGTTTAAGTGAACCAGTTTTGTGTCATTTGAAAATTTGGAATTCATTCAAATAAACCGGGTGTTCGAATTATCCGAGATGACATCACCGGGAACAGCGCACCAAGTACAAGTATGGTTACCCTTCGTATAAACAAACAAGCAAAATTAGGTTTACAAGACAAGGTTTCGCGACAAAATAAAAACATCGTTCTCATAAGTTAATAAAAGGAAAAATTATAGGATAGGGATAGAGTGCTTAAGCGTTGAAGGAAATTAAAATATATTCAGCAGACTGTTACAACCTTTTAACGATAAAGAGCCTCGACTTGATAACACTCGAGTTGACAGGTTGCCATAGTAATAACATATATTTTATGACTTTAACAATGTACATGTCGGTAAACATTTCACCACGAATTAGGAATATTAAAAAAATAATAACAAAAAAAGCTCTGGCGGAAACAAAATGAGGCAAGATTTAGAGAATATTGAAGGAGAGCTTAGCTTAACTTTATATTTCATGGTGAAAATGAAAATTTTTCGAATGTTGAAACAAACGATAGTTTGTTTTACGTAGCGAAAGGAAACAGACTAAGTGTTTGAACAACAACCAAACAAAAACCATAAGCGTCTGTCGTCATGTTTTAAATCAAAATATGTCTCTTTCATGCAATTAAATTTCAGTACGCTTCGTGTTTCTAAACAACAAATAATTTTAGCTCTTTATAAACTGGAATTTTGACTCGGTCGAGAAACTCGAAACTCGTAGAGTATGAAAAATCGATAAAGCTGTCGCAAACGAACCGATTACTTGAATCAGTTTGAAAGTCTTTAATTTCTTAGGAATCTTAACACTGTTAAACTAAGAGAAAGGTTTAAGAAGCATGATAACTCGTGACTTTTATTTTTAAAATATATTCACAAACTTAACACCAGAGTGAAAAACAGTAAATATTCTATGTCGTGAAATTTGACATGTTTGGAAAGCTGTCATCTTGATCTTGAGCACTTTTTCCGGCGTGAAAAGAAAACTTGAATCCCGAAAAAGAATGAACAATTGAATAACATCTCTTATTAAGTATCGTATAACTCCGTTAATTCAAACTCTGATACAGTTCGAGTTAACGGGCTTTCGAAATAATCGAGTTTAAGTGAACCAGTTTTGTGTCATTTGAAAATTTGGAATTCATTCAAATAAACCGGGTGTTCGAATTATCCGAGATGACATCACCGGGAACAGCGCACCAAGTACAAGTATGGTTACCCTTCGTATAAACAAACAAGCAAAATTAGGTTTACAAGACAAGGTTTCGCGACAAAATAAAAACATCGTTCTCATAAGTTAATAAAAGGAAAAATTGTCTGTCGCACGAAAGAACGAGCACACTTCTAAACAGTTTACAATTGGTGTCATTAACAAAACTATAAATTGAGAAAAGTAAGTAAAAAAGTGTAAACATCGGAAACAGCGTAAAAAAGCTTAGTTGAACATGAAGTCCTAGTTTTAGTAGACCTTAACAACTTTTCCCATTGTATTGTTTGTTCTCTATTAACCTGGAATATTTTAAGAAAGGCTAATGCAAATCGAGGTGTGTTTAGAAAAAATCAATTGCAAATTATGCAGACACGAGATCAAAGGACGAGTGTTTGTTCCCGCTCGTGGTCTGCACATCTATACGGTAGCTATGTTTATACAAAACAATGATATTCAGCCATGTTTGCATAGGCTAATGCAAACAAACCTCTAACCAATTAGAACGAGCGTGCTATCTAAAAAAATAACTTAAAACATTTATTTATTTTAAGATATAGAGAAAACTGTGCCCCTAGTTTTGGCCCAACTCTAGCCTCTTGGAGTCAGTCCGTTGTTATCTGAGTTTTCGTTGCCTGGGTATGGCCAAATGACTAATATGTTGGATATGGCCTAATATTCACTTTTAGCTTTAAGCAAAATCATTGGAAGCTGTTAATTGAACCTGGTAAGCATGAACAATAGGCAGCGCAAGATGGGGAGGGTATAATTGGGGTGGAGTGCCGGTGGAATAAAGTGCCGGTGGGATAGAGTGCCAATGGACTGAAACACAAGTAGGGTGAGGTGCCAGTAGGATAAAGAGCCGGTGGGGTGGAGTGCTAGGGAAATCGAGTGCTAGTAAGATGGATATCCAATGGAATGAAGTGCCATTGGGAATGAGTGCCAGTGGAATGGAGTACTAGTGAGATGGAGTGCCAGTAGGATAGATTTCCAGTGGGATTGAGTGCATGGGAGTGGAATTGAGTGCAAGTGGGATGGATTGCGGGTGGCATATAGTGCCATTGCCATGGTGTACCAGTGGACTGAAATACCAGTAGGATGAAGAGCCGATAGGGTGCAGTTCCAGTTGGATGGAGTGCAAGTGAATTGGAGTGCTAGTGGGATAGAGTGCCATAAAGATGGAATGTTACTAGTGCACTGAAATACCAGTACGATAAAGAGCCCGTCGGATGGTGTGCTGGTGGAATTAAGTGCTAGTGGAATGGAATGCCATCGGGATGGAGTGGCAGTGGAATCAAGTGCTAGTGGAGTGGAGTGCCAGTGGAACTGATGGAGTCCCATTAGGATTGAGTGCTAATAGAATGGTGTACCACTGGGATGGAGTGCCAATGGGATCAAGTGCTAGTGGAATGGAGTGCCAGTGGGATGGAGTATCAGCGATATGGAGTTCCAATGGAATTGTGTACCATTGGGTTGGAATGCTTGTGGGATGGAGTACCAGAAGGTTGAGTGCCAGTGGAATGAATTGTTAGTGGAATGGAGTACCAGTGGAATTGATGAAATCCCATTGGGATGAAGTACCAGCGGGACTGAGTGCTTTTGAATGGATGCTGTACGATTTGAATGGAGTGCTAATGGAATGGAGTACAAGAGGGATGGAGTGCCATTTGGATGAATGCGAAAGGAATCAAGCGCAAGTGGAATGGTGTGCCAGTGGAAAGAAGTCGATTGAAGAGCTTATGGAATGGTGTACTATTGGGATAGAGTGACAGTTGGATCGAGTACTTGAGGAATAGAGTGCCTGTGGAATTGAATTCCCATTGGGATGGAGTATCAGCGGTATGGAGTTCTAATGGAATGGTGTAATATCGGGATGGAGTGCCAGTTAAATTGAGGAAGTCCCATCGGGATGGAGTATCAGCGGGATTGAGTGCTAATAGAATGGTGTGCCACTGGGACGGAGTGCCATTGGGACAGAGTGTTAGTGGAATGGAGTGCCAGTGGGATAGAGTGTTAATGGAATGGGGTGCCAGTGGGATAGAGTGTTAGTGGAATGGAGTGCCAGTGGGATAGTGTGTTAGTGGAATGGAGTGCCAGTGGGATAGAGTGTTAGTGGAATGGAGAGCCAGTGGGATAGAGTGCAAGTGGAATGGAAT